>VUQJ01040817.1:10686-25390 GCA_015108635.1 Andinoacara biseriatus | reverse complement strand
CACCCTGTATTTTGAAAACAGCTGAGAATGTTTTCATTAGGGTTTGTTTGTACCTTCATGATTTCAATTCGTGCTCTTCAGTCTCTTGCAGTAAATGACTTTAACCACACGAGGGCACATCAACGTGAACATAAACCCCAGGAGCTTTGCTGTGCGCTCATTATTCAATCATTCAGTTATTTATTTATAGTTATTTAACTAGTGCCATATAATACTCAGGGCCCGCCTTTTCATAATGAAAATAACAGGTAACTATAGCGTATCCTCTGTATTACCAATGTTTATTGAAACTGAAGGTCTTGTACAGAAGATTGTAGTGAAGTTTAGGTAATTTTAGATGTTTTTTTAAATTACAAATGAATCCAAATGAATAGAATACTAACAAAACCAGAGTAAAATGTGTGGCATGACGAGATAAATGTGAAAGCTACATAGAGGATAAATTAGAATACAGCTTTTCCTTTTTTAAATTTTTCTTATTTTATGATATTTTTTCAGATTAAACACTATTCTGCGCTTCTGCTCTGAGTCTTCTTCGTAGAGTCGTGGTTACAGTGAATCTTTCAGAAAATGGATGAAGGCCGATTCAGAGCTGAAGCTGCGAGACTGTTCGAGGTGGGCGGGGCATGTTGGCAGCTTCCTCTGATTGACAGGCTTCTTTAGCCAATCGCCACTTGGCCCTAAATATCTAACCGTTACGTCACATGTCTTCCTGTCTGTAATGGACTCGCTTTGCAGGGAGAAGGCTGAGGCTGTTGTCAGCTAAACGCTCAAAACAGGAGGATGAGATTACATCGACTTCACGCCTTTATTTATTTTTTAAATTAAAATTCCCCGAGTCTGAGCCCTTCTTTGTCGCGGGCTGAGGTTGTCCGTGTTGCCCTCGGGTGTTTTTTTGAGGCTTTTCCGTTACTTTGACAGTGTGGTCTCACGTGAGTAAAAGCTTCTAAGAGCTGTGGCTGTTTGTGCTCGAAAAGTTGGTCACAGCAAGTGTTTGGAGCTTTGGAGAAATGTGGATGAAAATTCAAAAGCACTTGAACACAAAACTGCTGGCATGAAGCTGCTTCCGCCCTGTGTGTGTGCGCGCGCTCTGCACAGAAATCTGTCACGTCACTTCACACACCCACTAGACAAATGGCCACGAAAACGCTACATTTTAAAAGAAAAACTTGAACTCAGGCTGTTTGCGTTTTATTTGGGGTGCACTGAAGGCCCCTTCGGAGGTTCCCTTACTACATTTTTAAATATTTGGACAGGCTTCACCTTTGCGCACGAGTGGAATCTTCACATTTGACCTTTAAACACCAGTGGAAGTATCAGGCCAAAGGTCACCATTAAAGGCCCTTATAAGGGGCGATTTTAAGCTCCAAACCGCTGATAACCTATAGAGCCAGTTACATGGATTACAGCCTCTGACCTCATGTAAAATGTTTACATATATTTTAATTGGTTAATTAATTCCTCTGTTTATTCATCCATCCATATATTTTCATATGATTATTATTATTAATGAAAAGGGAAGCTAGTTTAGAAGTGCCTTAAACATGCAGTACTATGCAAAAGTCTTGAGCCACCATTTATTTCTTCATATTTAGCCAGGAAAACGGGAAATTGAGCAGCGATTTACTGAAATGTGCAAACTTAGAAGCCAAAAACAGAGTTTTTACATTTCTGATGATTTGGTGAGGCCACTTTTATTCTTCAGGACGGCCTCTGTTATACTTAAATAACCCTCTGGTCACTATACAGGGATTTTGGTAGAAAGGGGTTAAGTAGGAGGTGACAGAAAATGAATATTAGTACAATATATAAGTATAGAAAGTGACTGAAGGGGTTAATGCTGATTGTCCTCCATTCTGTGTTTTCCTGTCCAGGTATGTGTTTACTGCACTGGTGGTGTGTTTGAGCTCATCTTTATGCTAAAAAATGAAACTGTTGCCAATCAGATGGTTTTGCACGGTGGATCACAATCTAATGGTACCTTTCTGCATTCATAATTTCATAAATTCTGCCTCGGCCATGTTTTACAGATGGCTGTAAACACTCTCCTGACCACTCACCACTCACTTGACTTTCAAATCCTATTTGTTTGGTTTTTTTTGGTCTGCTACTTCTTCTTTTGTCCTCCACTTCTCCATTTTCCTCAAAATTTTATGAACACACTGCACATCATGTAAAGTTTTTGGCTAATGGCTCTTAATTACTGGTTCAAAAATTCTATTCTATGACCATCAGTCTCATCGTTTTTCATAGATTCAACTAAAGAAAATGAAACAAATAATGTGTTTTATGATCGGCTGCCAGTGACAAAGTACTTAAAGACATTATTTTAAATTATTGTGTTATTTGCTGTGTTGTGTCTGAATCTAAATTCTTAATATGCAACTGAAAACAAAATAAACACTGTTTCACAACACTCGTCATTTAACACTTGAGTCAGTCATACAGTGTTAGTGGCTTAACAAACAAAAAATGTCCAAAGAAGAGCTTCAGAAAGCCTGAAGTACTTTAAATCAGGAAAGTTTGGCTTTTTGGAAGCAAATGTTAAAGAAATAAAGGGCTGCTCAAAACGTTTACACAGTGCTGTAGAGTAAAACGTATATTTTAGGGTGGATCTGCTGTGTAACTGATGAAATTGTTACTGTGTGAGCGTTCCTGACTCTCGGTCTGTCGTCCACATCCACCTCCAGGCTTTAAGGACCTTATTAACGAATGGAGAATCTCATGATGGCTACATCTGTGTGTTTTATAAGAAGCTAACAGTAAAACACACACACACACACTGTCCTCAAGGGCAGCACAATCTCACATTTAATAAGCTGGAACCATTCTGATTTGTGTTTTGTTGCCTAATTTATTGATGAACTTATTGTTTTAGAGATCTGGAAAATTAACCTAGCTAAAAAGTACAGGAGTGAGTGAGTGTGTGTGTGTGTGTGATGCAGGTCAGGGTCTTTTGTGGGCAGGATAGTGACAGCACCACCTTACACGCATTCCCATACACACTGGCACAAGCACACACTGCGGTACACCCCCCTGGCAGCATGTGATTGGTGGGCGTGGTTGGGGGCAGGCCTTGAATTGAGCTTGGGGTCGGACCGCAGACCTGCGAGCTTCCTCTGAGCTGAGGAACCGGAGGTGTTGGTTTCTGACTCTGGGCTTTTCTTTGCGACCATTTTTCACTGTTTTAACTCACACATGGACTCACTGTGAGCTGCCATCAAACTCTGCCAGCTGTTTCCTTCCTGCTGATCTTATCTCCACCGTTTCTGGTTGTTTAAGCAGGCTCTGCTAAAATGTCTCTGACTGTAGCTGGTAAGTTACCATCTTGAAGGCTGTAACAGGAAGGGGCTTTTTCAGTGTCTGTTCTCTTTGCCGCTAGTGTCCACAGAGGTTCTGGTTTGTGCTTAAATTCCTTGCCACCCAGATTAGATTAACCTCCTCACACATGGCATCTGAAGGCTCCCCTGCATCCTCAGATGTCCTGGAAAGAGAGTCAGACTTCAGCGCTGCCGCAAACTTTGATTTGGTTGTGAGCAGTTGATATGAAAGGAGCTTGTACTGCCTTCAGAGGAGCCTTTGATTGTCCTGCAGTGCTTTTTTGATTTAAGATCATCAGTAAATCTGCTGTCGCCCACCCAAACTGCACGTACCTATGTCCAAACTTACCATGTGACTTAATGTGAGGTACTGAGAATACAATACTGGAGTTTAATTCAGTTTTCCCGTGACCTTTAAACCTGACCTTTTAAAGGTTTCATTTTTAAACAATCAGCATTTTTTATTCATTTAGATGACAGAAATTAGCTAAGGGAATATTAAAAGTCTGGCAAATTGCATAGGTGTTCTATACAAATGTGTAATTTGCACAGCAGTAAAGAATAAAAGGGGAGACCCATGCACAGATTTCTTGGATTGAATTGGATTTTAAATGTGAGGAGCAGGGATTCGGCTTGGATTGCATGGAGGGCTTCTTGAAACCAGTAACAGTGACTTTAAGCTTTGGGCAGCACTTTTATGTTTTTGCCTGCTCAGAAAACTGAAACTAAATGAAGATGATCTGCGTGTGTGCTTACAGATCTGACTCGGAGAGCGATGACAGAGTTCGAGGAGAAGCTCCGGCAGCAGCACGAGGACTCCATGCACCGCGAGCTGGAGGCGCTGCTCGTCACAACCAATAAAGTTGAAGCAGAGGTGGGAACAACCGGAGCGCTGCTGCACCCTGCAAACATACGGAGAGATGCTCTGAAAGTCTGAAAAGCTCTGTCAAACATCATAGGACAGGAATTTATGTAATTCACAGGGGAAAAAAAATGTAAATTAAGAGGGAAAAGAGAAGAACAGCTCCTGAACTCCAGCAGGGAGAGCGTGGCTGCTTTCACTGTTTGCTCACGGCTTGTCATTAACGCCTTGATTTAATTTTTGTTTTTACTAGTAATTTAAATTTTTGCTCGTCCTGCAGCATCAGGCAGCTTTTTGTTGAACTGATAACTTTCTGATTGGTTGCTGTAGTTCTGGGGACACAGTGGGTCATGGTCTCATTCCTCTGTTACGTATGTAGAGCAAATATTTGTACATTATTGTGTACAGAGAGTCCGTCAGACCATCTGGGAGAACTTTGGCCTGACGGCAGAACTTGAGGTGAACAACCCGGAGGTCCTGTAAATATCATACACTGGCTTCAGCAAATGCAACACACGTTATGAAGACAGCATTTACATGTAAACCAGTTCTGCTGACTGAGCGCTGCTTTATGAAGCAAGTTTGTGATTAAAGGGAGAACCGGGAACACGTGAACTCTGGACAGTTTCAGGGTGATGGAAAAGTTCGCGGCCACTTTAGGTGGTTTGCCGCGTGTTCGTGCTGGTTTAAAGTTTTTAATCATTAGTGAAGAATCTGTATTCATCCAGGTTACGATTGCACGAGAGGTTGAAATTGTGGAGCGGTGTTCCCTTTTTCTGCTCGGCTTTATCACAGCGTGACATGAACAAATGTACAGTTGTGCCACAGGAAATGGCATTGAGGATATGAACCAACCTGCTGATCACAGTTATATATGAGTGTAGCAAATGTGGAAGATCCACGGCTCCCAAATAAATCCAGTTGTTTTATGAGATGATTGATTCTATTTTTAATATTAAGTAACATTGTATGTCTTCATTAAGAGCAATATTTTTTTGGGGAAAAAAATACAGTACCAGTCAAAAGTTCGGTCCCCGTTTGGCAGTGAAGCAGAACAGGATATGGAGGAAAAACCTGCACATTTTTTCCTCCCAAATAATATTTCCATAAAATAAAATCTTATTCCCAGCTGTATTATTGAATTCAGGCATCACAGTTTTGAAAAACATCTCTCTAAACATATCCAAATTATTGATGTTAAACATCATTGAGTTTTGACTCTTTCTGTTTCAGATCTCCAGAAAAGATTTTGATGGTTTCAAGAAGCTCTTCCACAGATTCCTGCAGGTCAAAGGTCCTTCAGTCGACTGGCCCAAGATCAGCCGGCCGCCGGAGGAGTCGGTGAGCGCCACGCGCTGTTTCTCTGATCACACTGTTCACCAGAGCTGCAGGTTTCATGGTGCAGCTTCCACCACATATAGGACAGGAAAAAAAAGACGGGAAATTAGAATTCTTCAAATATTCTGAATGTTTAGTTAAAACAAAAAAAACGTACGACATCATTCTTCAGAGCTGCCGTTGTGTTTAAATCCAGTGTGTGCGTTTCAGTCTTCCTCTGAAAGGCAGGCTCGGCCCGTCCCGCCTGCTCCTGCAGACCTTCAGTAGATCCTGCAGCCAGCAGGGAGACGGGCTGGAAAACACCAACTGTGCTTTAGTTCCAAACACCACCCAGTTTTTTTTCCACATGGTGTCAGTTTTTTATACAACTTTACTTGGTACATAAACTGACTGCAGTACTGAAAAAAACTCACTGCTGCATTTTCAGAACTTTGTCATTGAAAAGTACCATAAGTATCCATTCTGGTCAAATCCCTGGATCATACAAGCGTCCGGTCTTCGGGATCAGTTTGGAATTTGGGATATTCCCAAAGGGAACTTCCACATCTAGACAGGTAAATTGAGCAGTCATGTGATTACTAACTGACTTTCATTACCTCCAGAGCCTCAGCAGTCACACAGTATCATTTTAATACACACATTTCTGCTACAGGTTTCTTTATTCTAAGCGTATTGTGCACTCAGCCTGACTCTGCTACAACAGGCTGGAGAGGAGTATCATTCTTCAAAAACTAGCTAATGCAACCAGATCTGAGGACGGAGAACACTCAGGCCAAAGCCAACTATTTCTCAGCATAGTGACATTTCACGGACGCACGCTCGGTCCCTCCCTACAGTGTTCCCAAAAATACCAGCCAAGTGAAGGTTAGGACTAAGAATAGTCTGACTGCTGCAGCATTTCAAAGTCCTGTTGAGCACCGGAACTTCTTCCACCCACACTTCGCCTCTAACCTTAGCCAGCCAAACACTTGGAAACAGTGGGATAGAAAAACTGCCTTTTTTTAAAAAAAAAAAAACAGGAAGAAACCTCCAGCAGAGCCACCCCCCACCCCCAGCAGCCTGGGCCTATTGAAGCAAAACTAAGGGAAGGTTCAGGGTCACCTGATCCAGCCCTAACTATAAGCTTGATCTAAAAGAAAAGTTTTAAGCTCAATATTGAAAATAGAGAGCGTGTCTGTCTCCAGAGTCCAAACTGGGAGCTGGTTCCACAGAAGGCCCCTGAAAGCTGAAGGCTCTGCCTCCCATTCTACTCTTAATTATCCCAGGAACTCTGGAAGACTTTGTGTTGGAAAACTATCCAGTCTTTGCATAACTGGGCCTCCAAGGTCATGCCATGGATTCCCTTCAATAAGTCATGTTAAAATCCATTCTAAGGCCGTAGTCCTGCTCTGCTGTTTCAGGTCTGACGTTTTGAAGTGCGACTCTCAGAACTTCATATGAGAAAACAGACTGTGTGACTTTCTTTATATCTAACAGGAGCTCCACAATCACTGTTGCTCTGTTGTTGGTTTGTTGTTATAGAAGCACAGTCAGAAATACTGCCTAGTGTGACCATAAATACACGTGTCCTGTGTGTGTGTGTGTGTGTGTGTCACGCTGCTTTCATGTGCTGCTGCTGGACAGGCTGGAAAAGTCAGAGGGCCGTATGTTCCAAAAGTAACTCCGCTCATTCAGGTTACAGGAGGTCGTCTCTGTGGGAGAAAGCTATTGTGACATGGAAACACAAGCATCCAAGGAAAACTTAAAAATAGAATCCTCATAACATAACAGTTTCACTCGTGTCTGAATCTGAGCAAAGGTTAAAGGGGAAGAAATTTAAGTAAAATGAAGGGTGACTCTAAATGTTTAAATGTAACATATTTGTGTCACAGAAGCAGCTCTATGTAAAAATACACGATAATATTCTCTCTCATACTGTTACAAGGATGGTTCAAATAATGAGGTAAAACCTGTGAGCCAGTTTAGCTGCTCCTGGGTCTGTGGGATATATGTGAACGCTGGTGAGCCGAACGTGTCCATCGGCTGTGGCTGTGCGCTCAGAAGCTCCACTGTCGCACTGCTGAAACCTCCAACCTGTTCGCAAAAGCGTGGGTTGTATTGCTGCTGTGCTACTGAGAGAAACACAAACTCAATAAACGGCAGCTTTGGAGTGAAAAAACTTTATTAATATTCAGGTCACTTTCAAAGGAAACGAGGTTTCCTGAATACACCATAAACTCTTCTTCCATTGTGTCACCGTTGGCTGAAGCGTAGCACTGACGGGCCTCGCTGTGTGCAGTGTAAACGCACACTGCTGTCAGCTGTGTTAACTCTGCCTCTCTGTCCAATCAGGCTGGAACCTGCTTTTATTATTGCAAAAACATCCCAATCATGACTGACCTTGACTTTCCGTCTACCTGCAGCATTCATGTTCATTTCAGTCCTCTTCTGCCTTTAAACATGCACATTTTCTCACATTACATAACAGTGGCTACTTCGATTTTTTTCTGGCTTCTTCGAAGTTATTTTTTAGAATCCCAATTTATTCTAAATTAAATGCTCTTCTTAACTCCCATCCTGCGAACGTCATAAATCTCATTTGCGGGTTTGTTTTCATGTTGTTATCGTTCCTACTTCATCTGCACAAAATAGACAGATATGATCAAACTGATCATATCATATCCAGAGTGAACTAAATCTGGTGTCTTTGCTCAGATCCAGCCATACGACAGGATCAAGGCGAAGGGGCTCCCGGACAACATCACCGTCAGTCTCAACAAGCTCGCTGTGGTCAAACTGAACGGTGGTCTGGGAACCAGCATGGGCTGTAAGGGCCCCAAGAGTCTGATCAGTGTCCGCAATGAGAACACCTTCCTGGACCTGACCGTGCAGCAGATCGAGGTACAAATGCAGAAAAACCTCTGAGGACCAGGATGAGCCCCGGATCCTGTTTTCACCTGTTTGTTTGTTTTCTCAGCATCTGAACAAAACCTTCAATGCTGACGTGCCGCTCGTGCTCATGAACTCCTTCAACACTGACGAGGACACGAAGAAGATCCTGCAGAAGTACAAACACCACCGAGTGAACATCCACACCTTCAACCAGAGCAGGTGCGACACACACACACACACACACACACACACACAGAAACTGCCACTGTCATGTGTTAATTAGACCTTCACTGTTTTCTATATAGTATAAAATAACCCGGTCAGCTCTCAGCAGCAGTTTCAGTGATTTGGACCTCGGCTGAAGTCACACATGACAGATTGTTTGTGTCCACAGCTGGAAAATTGTGTTTCCAGATAGTTTTCCCAAGTGTTCTGTGAAAAATGCTGATCATTCCTGAAGGAATCCATTAAAGGAAAGCTGGAACATTAGCAGTGCACAAAAATAACAGTTTGGTTCATTCTGGGGAAAAACACACATTTGTGAGCTCAGGAATACCAAAAGGCCCGGAAGTCCAAGGAAGACAGTAGTGGTGGATGATCACAGGATCCTTTCAGTGGTATTGGAAAATCCCATTCAGAACATTCAGTCAGGTAAAGATGACTCTCCGGGAAATGTACCTGATAGTATTCAGGTCTGCCTTGAAGCAAACCTTTCATGAGAGAAAACACAGAGGATTCATTACAAGGTACAATCCGGTCCTTTGACTCGAGCAGACGGCTAGAAGCCTAAAACATCCAGCTTCGGAATGTCTTTCTTTGGAGCTGGAGATTAAACTGAGACCACCAGAAAGATGGCAAGAAGCACGTATGCTGTGATGCATCAGCACTTAGATTACTAATGATTATGATGATGTGAAAGAAGCCTCCAGATGAATTCTGAATTATTTACTGTCTAAAGACTTGTGTTCAAAGCCTTCATTGGTTCGTGCACACGGTCGTTGGGAAATTTGTTTCTAAATACGAATTCAAGTATTAGAGGAAACGCTGAGACTTCCACCGAGGCAGTAACTGGGGGCAGTATTTACTTTTAAAGGAACAGTTTATATTTTTTAAATATTCATTTAGTTTTCTTTGGTCTTTTTAAATGTACTTGAAGTAGTTTGCGGTGCAGTGAAATCAGATCAGAGCAGCGTGACAGATGTTTACTTTGATTACACAAACATTGTGTAGGAGCAGGTGATGATTACAGCCTGTTTCTAACAAACTCGGCAGCTCATTTTTTTTCTCCTGACACTTTGTTCAAAGATAAATCAGTTTGTGATCAACTCAAGAAAGGCAGATGTGAAATGTAAAAGCAAGGTCAGAGGTCAAATGTGATATTTGGGCGCAAACTATAATGTGAATGTTGCCAAGCAGAGTTTCAAAGGAAAAAGACATTTGATGAAAATTTGACCTTATTTGACCTTGAAGAAGAGGTCAGAGGTCCAAAGTAACCTGATATTTAGACTCCACATATATATCCCTGCATGCCTAGCTCTCTCGCTATATATAGCATTGTCACTTTGACCTTCAGATTCATCTGTTGACCCTGAAGGAGAGGTCAGAGGTCAAATGTGACACATTTTAAACCTTTATACGGTACTGTGTGGATTAGTTTTGCCCACCATCTGATTTTCTTTCACTTCTACTTGGTAGACATAGTCGTTCAGTTCTTTATGAATCCGAATGAAGGATCTTTTATTTTCCTCACAGGTATCCAAGGATCAACAAGGAGTCCCTCCTGCCGATTGCTAAGAGCATGGGGATCAGCGGTGAAAATTCTGAGGCCTGGTACCCACCAGGTCATGGAGACATCTATGCCAGCTTCCACAACTCAGGGCTGCTGGACAAACTCATCGCTGAAGGGAAAGAGTACATCTTTGTGTCCAACATTGACAACCTGGGCGCCACCGTTGACCTGTTCATCCTCAACCATCTGATGAGCCAGCCGGTCGACAGACGCTGCGAGTTCATCATGGAAGTCACTGACAAGACCAGAGCTGACGTCAAGGTGAGTGCAGTTTCCCCCTCGCAGTGATCTGGTACAGGTTAAAGGAAGCGTGGCTCAGCTTGTGCAGCCGGTCTCCCCTCTGTCCAGGGTGGAACTCTGATCCGGTACGAGGACCATCTGAGGCTGCTGGAGATCGCACAGGTCCCTAAGGCCCACGTTGATGAGTTTAAGTCTGTTACCAAATTCAAGATCTTCAACACCAACAATCTGTGGATCTCTCTGCCGGCCATCAAGAGGCTGCAAGAGAAGAACTCGATGGACCTGGAGATCATCGTCAACCCAAAGGTAACAAAGTGACAACAACAAGCAAAGTAACTCGATGAATGTGGCTGCAAATCGAATCACAAGTTACGGTCGCAAATGCAAATCCAGCTTTGGCACTACAGTGTTCAAGGTAGTGGCACATAACTTTGTGTTTTTGGTGTTTGTTGTTTTTCTGCACAGTTTACTAATAGATTTTGTTAATTTTGAAAAGAGTAGACACATTTGATAATGGGCCTGTTAGAACTTTAAAGTTCCTCCGTCTCTCTGCAGACCCTGGATGGTGGGCTGAATGTCATCCAGCTGGAAACAGCTGTGGGCGCCGCCATCAAAAGCTTTAACAACGCCATGGGCGTGAACGTGCCCCGTAGCCGGTTTCTGCCCGTGAAGACGACCTCTGACTTGCTGCTGGTGATGTCCAACCTGTACAGCCTGGATGCCGGTTCTCTCACCATGAGCAAGAAGAGAGAGTTCCCCACCACCCCACACGTCAAACTGGGCAGCTCCTTCACAAAGGTCAGCCTGAACGTCGCTTACACACAAAGAAGATTATAGAGTGTGAAGATGCAGGTCATTCCACTCAGTCCAAACCTTCTGCACTTTATCATTGGCAGAAATAAGGAACTGACAGGTTTAATCACTTTATATTTCCAACTAAAGAGAAAAATCCTCCAGGAAGGGGAAGATAATGATTTCAACTGTAACATCATAATCTGCCAGAACTGCTTGTTGTTCAGCTTGTTGAGAAAGTAGGAGAATGTTGCATGGAGTATGTTTTTCATTGCAATGAAAGCAAATAACTGCAATATAAGCTGCAGTTTATAGTGTCCGTGTTTTCTTTTTGCTGCACAGGTTCAGGAGTTTCTGGCAAGGTTTGAAAGCATCCCTGACATGTTGGAGCTCGATCACCTCACTGTGTCTGGAGACGTCACCTTCGGAAAGAACGTCTCTCTCAAGGTAGGCAAGTTTTCACATTCACGATGATTCTGCAGCTTCTACAAACATCCAGTCCAGTTTTATTAGAACTGTAAACTGCGGTTCCAGACGTTCCACAATTCTTTTACCTTAGTCGTCTTCTCTGGGACACACCTGCATGCACTGTGCACGCCCAGCTTTCCCAGAGAGGGTATGAGAAAGCTTTCTGACAAATGAATGGAGTGCGAGCACAGGCCAAGTGTGCAATAGCATGAGATTCATGTAAAGCTGTCAGTTTATCTTCACTCTTTAATCCTTTTCTTCACCAGGGCACCGTGATCATCATAGCCAATCATGGAGACCGGATCGATATTCCTGCTGGAGCCATGCTGGAGAACAAGATCGTTTCAGGAAATCTGCGGATCCTCGACCATTGAGGCCTTCTGGTAAAAAGATGCACACAAACATACAAAAAAGCCATTTGCATCTTGGAGACTTTAAGAGATTCTGTTCTTCAGCTCACTGATGAACGGCAGGGTTGTTAAAGACAGTTATGTCAGTGCAAAGTCAACCTGAAAGGGTCAAAGGTCAACCTCGTCCTGCTTCCTCCTGTGTTGTGCAGAAGAAATTTGCTGTTACTGCCGACAATTACTGTAACGTCCGGCTCACTGCGGTCATCTTTTTCTCATGTCAATAAAACCAAAGTGCAGTGCAGCTCAGAGCCTCCTGTGATTTGTAGGGAAGCTTTGATGGCTTATTCCAGAAAGAGCCGCAAAGAACCATGAAGGAGCGTGTTTGTGGGTCAGCGAGGTGATGTTTCACTGACTTGTGATCCATTTCTTTTTGTATACAAGAGGAGATAAAAAAAAAATAATTCTGTTAACAGGCCCAGAAAATTCTAAACTATCAGATTTGGCTGGTCTCACGTTGTTGTTTACCTGTGTGCTGTTACAGTGCAGTTGCCATTTTGAATCACTGCAAGTCCCAATAATCTTGTGCCTGTGCAGTGGATGCAGCAGCTATGACATCAGCTCAAATATGACATCAGCTCAACTATGACATCAGAACTGCCACAGAGCTCTGAAGCCGAGAACAGATGAACACACTGAGAACATGTCACTCCATCATCCTGTTTTTATTCACAGCAGGTTTGAAGGAAACAAAATCACTCGGACTCATACACACATGCTCATCCAAACCCAGACACTCGCTCTCTCAAACACACACACACACACACACACACACACACAGGTATGGTAGGCACGCTGTAGTGGAGAGCTCAGATGTGTCGCCTCTGATAGTCGATCCAAAGTAGGCACTTCTGAAGCCGACAGTGATGATTGTTAATGCTTCTGTTCTCCGGTGAGTCTGACACTGACAGCTGCAGTCACATTAATCCAACTGTGCTTTTAATCGCATGTACATCACGTGTGTCTTCTGATTAGTGTGGGAGCTAAGAATGACTGTGGCTGCACATGTTAATTATCTCTGGATGGCAAATTCCTGCATCTCAGTGCTTTCATAACAAGATAATTATTTTGGAAACAAACAGCTGACAAAAGCGTTCAAACCAACCAGGAGAGCAGATGAAGCTTTACATTTGGGAGTGAAACAGTTCTGAACAGCCTGTTCTTACTGAGTCTGCATCCATCTGGACACATTTTACTCTGTGGCTGGAACTCAGGGCGGCTGAACTTCAGTCAAGAAGAGAAAATCTGGGAGGGGGCTTTGTGATATAATTTTACATCAGAAGAACAAATTCTGGATTAAAGAATTCTGAATGATGCTTTACAGGATTTTAATCAGATTTTCTCTTCCATCCTGTCGTTTCAGCTTTAAAGGCTCATGCACATTAGGAGATAGAAAAGTTACCCGCTGATATTCATACTTCATATTCTGCAAACTCTCTGCATCAGTTTACTACAAACATTTAAGACCCTCCTGTGAACTTCATCTGTGGATCATCACAGTGACTGGGATCTGAAAAATGCATGACCGAGCTGTTTTAAGGGGGAAGTTGAATCTTTTTACTTTGGAGACAACAGGATGTGAATCTTTTCATGTCTGCATTCTGAAGTTACACCCTTCTTTCCGCTCCTGCTCAACAGAAACATTACTATTATTATTTTTTTGGAGTATAAAAATCAAAGTGAATAAAACCAAAAGAAGCTGATCAGAGGTTTGGAAAAGTGTTCACGTGGAGCAGGAACCCTGTTTCTTCAGTGCAGAAAGGAGGAAAAACCCCCCCGGACATCTGAATCTTCACGTCCAGGTATTCAGGAAGGTAGTTTACTGAGCATTCAGTGATGATAAAAACCCCGTCAGCTCCAACACTGCTGGAGGCCAAAGCCTGACGCAGTACGAATGTTTTCAAGAAGAGAAAAATAAATTACCCACACATTTCTTCACCCATTAGCCACAGCATGTTCTCCCACTAAAACAGTAATAATTTACTAGCATTTTCTTTTGAATTGCACACAGTGATGTGAGGTGGCAGCAGTTTTTAACCAGACTCTTGTGTGTTTCTTGATAAAGTCTTTGAAGCACCGGTTTAATGCTGCTCTTCTCCCAGTCTTGCATTTTTGGTCCCTCTGGGCCTCCTCCAGCCTCAGCCGGCCCACCGTCGGCCCCCGAGGTCGGGCTCCCTTAATTGCTGGGGTAAGGTCAGTTCTGGACATCCAGACTCCATCCCCCATCACCTCTTCTGCTCCCAGACCTCGGCCATGTTCAGGTCCAGTCTGTCGAGGCTCTTCAGCCCTTGGATGTTCTCTGTGTAGAACGCCACGTCCACCACCACCAGCCTGCAAACAAGAACCACAGCTTTAAAAACGCTTTAGACACAAAAGATCAGAACAGTTTGGACCTGAGAGATGAACACAAAGCACTTTTTAATAACACAGCAGTGAAACAAAAGCTTAAGTGCCAAAAACTGCCACTTAAGGCTGCTTCCAGTGTTACACACTCAGCAAGCGGCACTTAGAGTGCAAGCCTCCACCAAGGCTGCTCACTCTGGGCAGCATTTACATGTATTGTACTTTATAGATACTCATTTTCTTCGTTCTTTTTAAACATACTTTACGAAGGCTT
>VUQJ01040792.1:3346-37074 GCA_015108635.1 Andinoacara biseriatus | reverse complement strand
ACGAGCAAAACTCATACCAGAGAAACATTCCAGGCCGCAGCTCTACACAGTAAACGTAAAGCAAACCACGCTAACACTTTCACACACTCATTTTGT
Organism: Andinoacara biseriatus; assembly: GCA_015108635.1. NCBI lineage: Eukaryota > Metazoa > Chordata > Actinopteri > Cichliformes > Cichlidae > Andinoacara > Andinoacara biseriatus. The sequence continues at coordinate 36,978 of VUQJ01040792.1, read as the reverse complement.
CTGATGCTTCTGCCCCCAGAGAAAGTATGCAGTCTACTGACATTTGAATGACTGTTAACATAAATACAATGTCAAATGTACAGCCTGGGGGCCACAACTGGCTTGCCAAACACTATAATTAAACCCAAAGTGTTGTCAGTAACTCTTAGTTTTACTTTAATCTGATTGATTTTTTTGGTAACGACTAATCTAAAGCGTTACTGCAGTCCAGTAATCAGATTAAAGTTACTTATACAAGTCACTGTGCATTACTATTTTTCTCATTTTCCCCAGTAAAAAGTTATATTTTTGCTCTCTTCTTGCATCTCGGGGAGTGAGGCCTGGTCAACGTGACAATTCAGTCCCGTTCCCAGCATGTGAACAATAGCAGCACAGCGACACAAACGTAAACAGTGGAGGGAGGAGAGAGATGAATGTTTTCTAGCTGCAAATACAGGCACTATTTTGAGTTTGTGTAAGCTAAAGATGACAATATCAAGGTTCGTTGTGCGCTCTGTGCTGGCGACAAAGTGCTAACTAGCTTCAAAAACACTACGTCAAATATGAAGAAACATTTTTTACTGTCAGTGTTGTGCCAAAAATGATGATCAGCCTGATGTTTCTGTGTGCTTTTATGTGTAATATCTTTGCTTATATCAGTAAACAGAGCGCAGTCAGCATGATTTATGAAGGGCTTATATATAAAATGAAGAAATAACCTGTTTTCCAAAAATCTTTAGGAGTCTGTGTTATTGTACCTACATTATAATCAATCCAGTGCTTTTGGGCAACTTAAAATATCTTTATAGAACTGTGATCTTATATTCAGCCTTCTTACCCAGATTTCTGTTTAAAAATACATTCTTAATGTCAATGACAATTTTTACCTTGATAAAAAAAAATTAATATATAAAAGTCACTTTGCCAAAATCTGAGTGCAGCTTCTACCCTGTGATAGAAATGCTGTTGCTCACTCAAAATTACCTGATATCATTCATGAGAGATATGGTTGACATGGTTCACAGATTATAGGTCAACAAGTAATTTACAGCCATTTAAATACAGACGATCACTTTTTGGCAAATACCAAAAAACATTTTTTGGCAGGCGATCACTTTTTGGAACAAAACCGGCAGCTGTCGAATGTAACTAATAAAGTAACTTGTAATCTAACTTAGTTACGTCCAAAATTAAGTAATTAGTAAAGTAACTAACTTACTTTTTAATGGAGTAATCTTTTCAAGGTAACTATACCATCACTGCTCTTTACAGTGTGAAAAATGCAGTGAAGCCTGACTTTGACCTGACCTTGAATCCAGAGTCTCATTGGAAGCTATAGGAAGTGTTTAGAGGTTGTTATATCTGCAAAATTAGGATCTACTAAATATTGATGTAATTTTTCTGTTGGGGTGCCAACTTATACACCTACCTAATTCTGTTTAAATAATTATTGCACACTTTGTGTAAATTTCACTTCTCACATATCATTGTGCTTGTCTGCTGTATGATATATTAAACTGAAATTGCTGATCTGAACAACCAATGATTTATAACCAGTAATTTAGGAAGGAAAATCATGAAAATTGTCAGCGGTATACCACTGCATAATGGTGACGTGCGGTCATGCAAAATCCACTTTTTTTAGCCCTTAAATACATTTTGTTGTGTACTTTCAGTGTCTAGCAGTGCAGGAAATGTAAATATATGCTGTTTGGGTGCTGCGTAGATATCTTTATATTCTTTTTGGGTCATAATTTTCAGTCTGTTCAGTTTTCTCTCTTGGGTGTGACGTTTTCTCATTTCTGATGTCACAGTATTTGCAGTGGAACTGCTAAATAAGGTCATGGACATCAGAGCCTCTTCAAAGCCTCTAAAATTCATCACAGCGCTCCCCTGGAGCTCCTCCAGTGAACGCAGGGACACTCTGGGAAATGTACCTACATCAGTGGTGAAAGGCCTCCATGTTTGCACTAAGCACTTCGAGGATGAGTTTCAGCAACCTCCGTCAGTATAAAGAGGGATTTGCCGAAAAACTTTATCTGATTGAGGGGTCAGTTCTTCTCCAGAAACCACCAGAGACACAGCAAAGCGGTAAGCTCCAAAGAACGCTAAAATGGCATCAAACTTCATTTTAGACAGATTTTGTGTGTTGATGTGTCGTCCTGTCCATTGTTTTGAGAGTAGCATTGTGCCTCCTGTTAGCGCTGTGTGCTAGCGTTTAGCTCCTTGAGAATATAACTACTGCATGTCTTGAATAACATTATTTGGCTTTGTGTTTGCAATTTTTGTCTTGGGATTCTCGTGATGTTCAGTGACGTTCTTGACGCTAGCTAGCTAACACCTCTGTCGAGGCTTTATTTACATCATTCATATTGTGAATGCTACTCTGCCAGTAGCTAATCATAGCTCTGCTATCAAACTACAATATTAGCCAAACGGGGTGGAGTTGAATGCTCTGCGGCCTGGAGGGGGGCAGGGCGCAAGAGACAGCATCAAAACCGCTTGTTCTGAGCCAGGTAACAGAAAAGGGGTCAATGTGGGGTCTGTGGAGCTACAATAATGAGGAACTGGGACCAAAGCATTGCAGTTTTACTTTATACAGACCACAAGTGAATGATTTATATATGAATAGGAAGGATTTAAAAGCATGATACGTGCCCTTTAAGTTTAGTTCACAGTTTGTTTTTTTTCAGTGAAGTAAAAATTAAAGTGTTACAGATTCACTGCTGAAAATGAAGCTTTCAATAAGTGACTTAAGTTTAATAAGGAATACCTGATCTGGATTTTTGCCATAAAGGAGCAGTGTTAGCTCAGACTGCAGATCGGCGACAATGAGCTGCATCGATGATCATCAGAAAGTTAAACAGCAACTTTGCTCATAACTGATTACCTGATCCTTCCGTTTCTTTAGCCTGTGCCACAGTGAACTGTGTTTGGCAAATTAAACTTCTTTGTCTCCCAGTTTAACATTTGAATCGTCTTTCTTTACATCATTATTTGAATTCAATATGAGCCTGTTTGCTAACTTTAGGGGTTTTTTTTCCTTTCTGCTTTTCCTCTAAAAACTCTGGCTCACCTTCACTCCGTGCAAAGTGGGCTCCCGCTTCAGGGCGCTGACCTCTGGGACCCCCTGATTATTTGTAAATTAGTATGAAATTTGCATCACAGAAGAAGACCAGCTGTTAGAGCTCCTGGAGTTAGTCATAGCCTGAACTGTTTCAGTTCATATTGAGCTCATGTAATGGGGATTAACTCTGCTCATTTCCAGCTCTATAATATTATTCCTGGATTCCACTCGAGTAGCTTTGGATGACTCACAGTTCAGAGTGATTATCTCATATTTCAGCCTCTCAGTTTAACATCTGTCTGAAACTGTATGTTTTAGCTCCTCCCCATTTTACTCAAGTGTCTTCTAATTGGCTGCCTGTAGCAAAAAGGTTTGAAAAGCAGGTGGGTGGGGCTTCTGTGTGCCTGAGATGACCCTATAAGGAGATCCCATCTCCATGACACCATGAGTACTGTTTGGCCATGTTTAATATAAATGTCCACCACTGCATATATGATAATAAAAATATCAATAAAAATCATAAGAGTGGAGAATCAGGTGTCACCTGGGGATTACAAACTTACAGTTTTCATTCATTTATTAAAATCGCTCAACCTCTGGTTAATTTTTATTAGTTGACTCCTTATTGTGGTACAGTGAAAGTGTACTTCCACAATATTTTGTGTTTCAGTCATCCGGAGTGTCCGGACAGAGTGACGGCCATCATGAAGGAGCTGGAGAGACAAGAGCTGCTGCCTCTCTGCATCAGAGTCGAGGTTAGACTGAAGAAGAGCTCCTCAGAGATTATTATTAATGAAAGTCTTACTCTTGTGTCCTCGTTGGGATTAATTGGTAACCATCCTTGTCTTTTAGCCCAGAGAAGCTACAGAGGAAGAGCTGCTGCTGGCTCACATGTGAGTCCACCGATCGCCGTTAAACCGTCTTTAAATAAACTGTCGTTTATGTTTGAATCCGGTCGCGGTGTAAAAACCCATCGTGTGTTTGTGCTGCTGCAGGAAACAGTATGTGGACATGATGAGGTTGACTCAGACGATGACACTGGCTGAACTCCAAACCCTGTCCGACAAATATGACTCCGTTTACCTCCATCCAGTAAGAGCACGCACACACATCCTTGTTAATTCTTTGTGAGCTCGTTTTGTTCTTTATGATCGATGATTGGACGGGATGAACTTTTCAGGTGGAAGATGAGATGTTCTCTGTGTTAGTTGTATTTTAAACTAAAAGTGTGTGTTGTACCTCGTTCCTCTCCTTCAGGGAACAGAAGTTATAGACATAACTATTCAGGTTTTTGTGTGTGTTTCAGGAGTCCTTCCAGGTGTCTGTGAGAGCTGTGGGTGCAGTCCTTCAGCTGGTCGATCGGGTCATGACCTCTGACCTCAGGAACGGATTTGCTGTCATCAGGTAACAACAGCGAGAGCAGCATTCACATGTTTCCCGTCAGCCTTGTTAGCGTATGTGATTGTATGTGTTTGTGTAACATGTATGCAGGAAGAATCGCTAAGGCTAAGGCTAATGCTAACATGGATCGTAATAAGACTAACGTTCAGCGCTGTGTTTTCCTGTGAACACCTTACTGAGGACAGCACTGAAACAACCAATAACATGTCCCTTCTACTTTCAGACCTCCAGGTCATCACGCTCAGTCCAACGAGTGCAACGGTTACTCTGTCTTCAACAGTGTGGCGATTGCAGCTCGATACGCTCAGACCAGACACGCTGTCAGCAGGTGTGTAGCGCATTGTTGTCTCCTTTCTGTGTGAGTGTGAGTGTGTGAAAGGACAATCTGGGGACCTGTTATGCCGTCTTGTGTTTTAACATTGCAGGAAAAATTTGGAGTTTTGTGTAGCAAAGACTTCTTGTTCTGTGCAATGATCACGCTTTAAAAATGCAGCTACATTTTTAAAAGGATGGAAAAGGTTAAACAGTCATCAAATGACGTGGTCCTTCTTTCTAGGGTTCCAGCTGGCCATTAAAGTCTGAAATCAGACAGAGTATGGACTTCAGTAAGGAATTTCATGTCACTTATTTCAGGATATAGTTACAGGAAAGGGAGCACAGAGTGGCAGCAGCTCTATGATTGGTGGAGGGGATGGTGGATTCTCACATTGGATTATTGATACCACTTAACATTTTAACTGCTTTAATGATTCTGTTTGCTTCTCTCTCTCTCTCTCTCTGTGTGTGTGTGTGTTTGTCAGGGTGTTGATAGTGGACTGGGATGTTCATCACGGACAGGGCATCCAGTACCGGTTCCAGGATGATCCCAGGTAAGCTGCTCCTTCTCCTCCTGCGATCCAGGTTCAGCTCTGCAGCAGTTTTCAAAGCAACTTTAAGGAATGACCACATGAGTGATTTTGAGACTGCATCAGCTGAACATAAGCACTTATTTACGTGTGAATCTGCTAACTAACATTTGCGGCTGTGTCCAGAAAGCAGGCGCCAGAGTGAACAGACTCAGCATTTAAAGATCCATCTGATAGTGTAGTTTTGCTCTTTACTTAACCTTTCCAGTCACTAAGATTTTGCTTCTTCTTTAATTCAGTTTTATTTATAGAGCATCAAATCACAACAAACAGTGGAGCCAAAATCAGGCTTGTACATGTGAAAAAAGTCCACGAAGATAAAGATTTATAGAAGAGCAGCACAAGTCTGCACAGCTTTTTAAAGCTGTTGTGCATGCCCCTGCCCTCGAAGGGGTAGATGGGCGTCATGTTTTCACTCAGCTGTGCCTGATCTCTTATATTTTGACTTTCAGGAGTTTCAGGAGTTAAACCATCTCAGATGCTTCTGCTGAGCGCTCTTTCATCCATCATGTCTAATGGCTTTGATTAGATTTATGTAAAGTTGCTTCAGCTGGTTCCTGTTTCCAGACTGTGAACTCAGCAGTAGATACACTAAACCTGTCTGTCTGTGTGTGTGTGTCTGTGTGTATTCTAGTGTCATGTACTTCAGCATACACAGGTATGAGCACGGTTCTTTCTGGCCTCACCTGCCAGAGTCTGACAGCAGTTTTGTTGGCAGCGGACAAGCCGAAGGAAGAAACATCAACCTGCCCTGGAACCAGGTGAGTTCTTTCAAATCCTCCAGCTGACAGCCTCTGTCCTAATGCAGGCCAGAACAAACACAACACAGACCCCTGACAAATATACAAAAATACCTTTTTTCCCCTTACAACCCATCAGTTTACTGACAGAAAACATCGACACCAAAACTTCATCCTGACTGTGAAGCATGGAAGGCTTACAGGCACTGAAATTCAAATGGTATCCAGGTCCTTTAAATACATTTACTAAAAAAAAAAAAGCCTTTAAAAACAGTTAAATTGTCTTAAATCTAGTGTACATGGGTCTGAAATGTTTTAGTCACATGACCATACAGTGCAGCTACTTTCACCCCTTTTCAACATCCTTTTGTCCAGTATGTCCACTGTCCTTCCTCTGCACGTCCAAACAATCTCAGTCTCGCCCCGATAACTGTCAACCTGAGCTGTCCCTCTGATGGACTCATTTCTTATTCCGTCCATCCCGGTTACTCCCAGTGAAAACTTTAAGATCGCCAACTCGTTCTCCTGTCATCTTGTCAGTTCCACCATCTCCAAACATGCATCACAGTAGGTCTCACTACCATGTTGGCCTGATCAATGCAGACTTTGAAGATGATGATAAAGAAAGCGCTTCTATCCAGCTCCTTCATTAGTCAAGTAAAACATGAAGATGCAAGTTTAAGTTTACTTTTGATGTGCATTTTAGCCGGTTAGCTCTTGAATTGAAGTGTTAATAAAGAGGTTTAAAAAGTCTTTAATTTTTGTTTACCTGCGTTCTGATTCTTCATCCTGTTTGTGTTTCAGACGGGAATGACCGACGCTGATTACATCGCTGCTTTCCAACAAGTGCTGCTGCCCGTAGCCTACGAGGTAACACACACACACACACACACATACACACGTTTAGAAATCTTGGTATTGATGGTGCCATGTATTGTGGTTCCAGTTTCAGCCTCAGTTGGTTCTGGTCTCTGCCGGATTCGATGCTGCAGTCGGAGATCCGAAGGTAAAAACTTCACAGACCTGAGGTCAGGTTTACGTGATCACATGCGTCAGTCATGCGCCTCTAACTCTCTGTGTGTGTGTGTGTGTGTGTGTGTGTGTGTATGTGCGTGTTTTCAGGGGGAGATGTGTGTGACTCCTCCATGTTTCCAAATTCTGACTCACATGTTGATGAGTTTGGCAGAAGGTCGAGTCGTCCTCGCTCTCGAGGTAAAACGTCCTCCTACACACTGACATGTGATTCACGCTGACCCGTGAAATCTTTTTGAAAAAAAGAGGAGTGAATGCACAGGAACTATTAACATTGTCCTCCTGTTTCTACAACTGGAGACGCAATGAAATTATGGTAGCTGTTTATTTCTTTTTAGCTGTTGTTTATTTACTCTTTTCATTCCAGGAAAACAAAGAAAAATAATTATAAAAAATAATTGACCAGTTTTAAAGTCTTTCAGCTCTTTGAGACACTTTTTTTGAACATTTAGTCAGCAAAAAATTGATGTGAAAATGCCATTTTATTTGTTGAGATGCCAATATTCAGGAGTTGGAGCATCCCTACTTCCAACATTTTCAGTTAATAAAACTGTGTTGTTCGTGTGTGTTTGTGTATTTTCAGGGGGGTTACAACCTGGAGTCCACAGCTGAGAGTGCTGCAGCCTGCATCAGAGCTCTGCTGGGTGGGGCATGCCCTCCTCTAACTCCACCTACTGCTTCATCTGAGAGGTGAGACCTGAGGCTCACCTGACATTCAGCACGATTCCCCGCTTGCTTCCAATCTTTAATTCAGAACCTGTGTGTGTCCTTCAGTGCTCTGCAGTCCATTTCTCAGACCATCTCAGCTCTGTATCCACACTGGGCCTCTCTGCAAGTCCTGGGTAACCCTCAAACACACCAACACACGCCCTCTGCAATCATAATGCTGAGACAGGAAGCTGCATATCATCAGAAATGAGCTGTTAATAAAAAGTAACATTAGCATGAAATTCTAAAATCACACTCTGACTAACCTCCAACTATTTCTGAGTTAAAGACCAAATTAACAGAAAGGAACCAGTCATTAGCAACTAACAGCTACAATAAAAATTAATTATTAATGTAGCACTTCAGAAATAAAAGTTCAAATTAGGCCATTAAAAGGAAAGATAAAAATCAAGGAAACATTATTTTACAAGAACCTGTTTTTTGATTTGGATTTATCTTCATTTGTAAATCTTTGCAGTCAAAAGACCTAGAAGCTATATTCATTAAGCATTGTGGCAGCAGCAAAGGGATAACTTTGTTTTCTGCATTTAGAAGCATCTGCAAGCCGCTTTGCAACCCACGCCGTCCTGAGCTCCTCCTTGTCAGTGTCAGATCTGTTGCTGCTGATCTCTGCTCTGTTCTGTTTTGGAGTCTTGCTGCTCCTCCTCCAGGTTCCAGAACAAAGTTATACAGACAACAATAAGCACAAAGCACATAAATATCATCCTTTTTAGCTATAGATGCCCAGACTTAGTGGTAAATATAGGACTTTTATCCGTAAGGCACAAAAAACAAAGTTATTCTTTTGCTGCGGGGATTTGCCCCTTTATCGAACATACAGCTAGTGCAGCAGCTTTGAGGAGTGTAGTTCGTAAGCTGGAACTAAAGCAGACTTGAACTGGTGCTAAACCCATCAGATGAACATGCAAACAGAGTGAACCTGGAGGAACTAGAATCCCTTTTTCACTTTTCTTCATTTCTGTGCAGAAGGTGGCCCATCAGCTGAGGGCCGTGCCATCAGCACACCAACCAATCAGAAGCATGCGATCAAGCCTGACCTCGCCCCCTCTGTTGCCACAACAACAGGTCTGGTTTATGATGAGAGGATGATGGAGCATTCAAACTTGTGGGACAGGCGAGTTACCTCGACAGTGCTCTGCATGATAGTGTGGATGATCTGATTCTGTAATAATCCCGTCGATATAACTGTGCTGCAGACATCACCCGGAGCAGCCTCAGCGAATCTTTAAGATCTTCTCCAAACATCAGCAGCTGGGGTTGGTCGATCGCTGCCAGCGGATACCAGCTCGCTTGGCGACAGAGGAGGAGCTGTCGTTGTGTCACAGGTATGAAGCCACAGAGTGCTGTGTGTTAACAGCTTTACCTCACCTCACACGGTCCTCAGCATCAATGTGTGTGTCCAGCGTGCAGCACATCGAGCAGATGAAAGCCACCGCGGCGATGAAACCCAGAGAGCTGCACAAACTGGGAGACGAGTTTCTCTCCATTTACCTCAATCAGCAGAGCTTCCAGTGCGCACAGCTGGCAGCTGGAAGCTGCTTCAATGCCTTGGACCAGATCCTGAGTGGCCAGGTATGACCTGAGTGCGGTTCTGCTCTGACACTCTGCTCTAACCCAAACCTAACCTGAGAAATTGAGCTTCACACCCCACATAGAGTTATTTCGGTAATTGTTACCGGTCCATGAACGGTAGGACATTTGAAATACGTTGTGTTTGTGACACGTTCGGTGTTAACTTGAATTATTTTCTAACTGTTGCTTATATACTCGCTTATTGCAGTAATACTTGCAGTATACTACTGACAGGCTGAAGGCAGGTGATTGGTTTGTTCCCTCTGCAGGTGACTAACGCCGTGGCCATCGTCCGTCCTCCTGGTCATCACGCTGAGAGAGACATTCCCTGTGGCTTCTGTTTATTCAACTCGGCAGCTCTCGCTACTCGCTATGCCAAAAAAGTCTCCCATGACGACCAGCTGAGAATCCTCATCCTAGACTGGGATGTTCACCACGGCAATGGGACGCAACATATGTTTGAAGACGATGACAGGTGAGGAGGAGGAGCTTAATAAGAATACTGGTCTCCAGTGGAGAAAACTAACTAAAGTGGACTCTGTGTCTCCAGTGTCCTCTACATCTCCCTCCACCGCTACGACAACGGCACGTTCTTTCCATCCTCGGAGGACGCTGCGCCCGACAAGGTGGGCGTGGCCAAGGGGGCAGGGTTTAACGTCAATGTGGCGTGGAGTGGAGGAAGGATGGGTGACTCTGACTACCTTGCTGGTTTTCACCATGTTGTCATGCCCATCGCCACTGAGGTAATTAAAGATATATGACACACACCCTGTGATGTAAGAGTTCATCAGAGGAAGACTGATCATAATCTGTTGATAATCATTTTTCTAGCAAATTTCAACATTTTCTGGTTTTAGATGGAGTCCTCTGATTGGTCAGTTTGACCTTAAATAGTCCTCTGATCAGTTGGTTAGACCTGATGATTTATTGGTTTGATGTGTCCGAGTCCTGTGATTGGTCAATTAGCCTGTAATTCCACTGATGTGTTTTCTGCAGTTTAACCCCAGTCTGGTTCTGGTGTCGGCCGGGTTTGACGCAGCTCGGGGGGATCCGCTGGGCGGATACAATGTGACTCCAGAAGGATACGCCCACCTCACACATATGCTGATGTCACTGGCCGGGGGGCGGGTCCTGGTCATACTGGAGGTGAACTGAGAAATCACAGTGAAGTAGATTCAGAGAAGAAGAAGAAATGAACTCAGGTGTCTCTTTCTCCTCAGGGAGGTTACAACTTGTCGTCCATCTCTGATTCCATGGCGATGTGCACCAGTGTGTTGCTAGGGGACCCCCCTCCTGCCTTGGTGACACCCCTCCCCCCTCCTCACCACAATGCCGTGGCCACGATAAAGGAGGTCATCCGATACCACTCCCCCTATTGGAGGTCCCTGAGGATACACAGTCAGTCCAGACTCTCATTCATTAGATTTAAACAGAACTTCTCATTTCCAGCTCTGGGTGTCTATTTTTAGACTCTACTAGAGCAGCTTTGCATGATTTGCACTTTAATCTGTCAATCTGAAACCAATGGTTTGTCTCCCTTTAGCGCAGCTTTCTTTTGATTGGCTGTCCATTGTAAACAGTAATTTTGTGTTCCTTCACTCACAGTTGTGAGGAGCAGCTGGCTTAAAGGAGGGGGAATTTAAGTCGAATAAACTGACCTGTATCATTAAAGAGATGATTTTTATTTTTACTGGACTGAAGTGTGTGTAGAGGTCCACTGAGACAGGACCAGGTTCTAGTCCTGGTTCTGTGTTAATGGATTAAATTAATGTACCTAATGTACCAGTTTTGCCTGTTTTATTTCATTTGAATGTCTTTCAGTTCCAGAGTCTGTTCGGGCATCCCTGCCCTCCCTAAAGCATCGTGGGAAACGCAGTTCTAAAGGAAAAGGAAGGAAGTCAGAGGAGAGCAGCAACGGCAAACCACCACTGCCCCCTGCAGGACTGGATGACTCCAGGGTAATGCACTGATAAACTGAGACGAGACTACCGACAAAGAAAACACATTTTAAGTGCTCCTCATTTCCTTTGTCCAATCAGACGCAGAGCAGTCTGGAGCAGCTCACTCAGGGATTGGCCAGTTTGGACATCAGTCAGACTTTGGCCAATCCTGCATCCTCTCCAGTGGGAGGAGCAAGACCAAAGGTCCCCCTGACCTCGGAGAAGCTAACCTGTGAAGGAGAAGTGAAGGACGAACCAGGTGACCCTGCACCTGAGCGCAGAGCATCAGCAGGGAGTGTGCTGTCTCAGGTGAGTCAGCAGCATTTGTCTCACCCCCCACCCTCGCAGTGACCCTCACAACTTCCTGATTTTTATCTCTCACAGCCTGTTGCCATGGCAGGATCAGAGTCAGCTGCAGACGGAAACGAGGCTGGAGTTGGGGCGGAGTCAGAGCCTGAGGGAGCGTGTGGTTGGTCAAAGCCTCAGACGTCCCTGGAGCTGATGTGTAGTGCCGACATAGATGAAGTCAGATATCATTTATTATTAAATCATCATTAAATGATCATTAATAAAGTTTAACTTCCCAATGAGACTGTCTGACTGTCTCTCTCCCTCTGCAGTCAACTCTGCATGTGGTGAACCCTCTCTCCTGGTGTCCTCACCTGGACGCTGTTAAGCCCCTCCCCTCCTCGGGTATAGACGTCTTCCTGCCGTGTAAGGACTGTGGCTCTGAGGCTGAGAACTGGATCTGTCTCACCTGCTACCAGGTCACATGTCTTATTTGTGGACCGCATGCGTCCTCAGCGCTGATATGACCTGTCTCACCTGCTGACGTGACTGTCTGCGTGTTTCAGGTGTTCTGTGGTCGCTACGTGAACGAGCACATGGTGAATCACGGCGTCGTGTCTGAACATCCGCTGGTTCTCAGTTTCTGCGATCTCTCTGCGTGGTGCTACCCGTGTGAGGCCTACGTGCACAACCAGGTGACGTCTGCTTCACACACAGCAGCTCCATTACAAAAAAAAATTTTAAACCAGTCTCACAAAGTGACTCACACCTTGAAATGAGAATCATATCAACAACTACTCCCTCTAACAGGCACACGAATACATGCCAAAACAAAAAAATGAATCTTTAATTTTCACATATAAGTCTTACCTGGTTCATAGGCTGCGAATGTGACCATGAAATAATGACGATTACACTAAGAATGATTGTGGTTCAGCCGAGCTGTTATGTTGAAGTCAGTGTTCACGGACTTTACTTACTGCTTGCTGTTCAAGCTAGTTTGATCTGTCTAGTTTGAACAGTTTGCATCTATGGTGTGAATTTGAACATCTTGGGTTACATTGTTCTCGAGTTATCGAGTTTCAGACAACTTGACCCCTGACGTTTACCTTTAGGTCAAGGTCACCAAGATTCAAACTTGTGTGAGATTTTTAGTAGATACAGGTCACATCACTCTTGAATTATGGCCAACGTTAAAGGTTTAGTGGTTTAGTGGCAATAGCTTGACTTTTTTCTTAGAAACAGCTGAGCTAAAAACTGTCACATGGTGGTTTTTTTTGTTTTTTTGTCGATATCTTAGTCATGGTTTAAAAATGGTTCCAAAATAGAAGTTGAACTGCTGTCACAGACATTATCCCAAGCCGAGCCACTGTCGTCCATCATTTGCTAAATTTGTAGTAAATACTCTTTGGGTACGGCTCTACAAAATAGGGGAGACAGATTTTTTTCTTCTCCCTTATTTATTGGCTGAATCTTTAGAAACTTGCTACAAGTATTCTATACAAAATGATCATTTCAGATTTTTTACTTTTTTTTTTTTTTACATAAGGCTCGTGGGATATGAGAGATAAAAAAAGACTGAAAAACGACACATCTGTAAAAAACTTTTGCTTGTATTCAAACATCAAATGCAGTTCATCAGCATCAATCAGTAAATAAAAAAATGCTGGCTGTAGGTATTGAATTGTGAAACAGGATGGGACACATTTGACACGAAATCTGTGATTTAGTGGTTCGAATAAGACCAGGTTCAGTTTCTATGTTAAGGTGTGACTGAGTTTCTGCAGCTGTTTGTAGTCACGTCTGACGATGATTAACACGTTTCTTCTTCTGCCGTTCAGATTCTGTTTGAAGCTAAAAACGCTGCTCACTGCGCCAAGTTTGGAGAGGAGATCCCCCCCTGGAGCTGAGCGGAGGACGACTCTCTAAAACCTCACAACTGCATTTGTTCCTCTTTTCTCTTCTGGCGGTCTTCCTTCAGTGTGATTGGATAGTTGAGTGCATCGCTATGGATACCAGCAGCAGTGGTGCTTCGTGGGGAAACGCTGTTAAATCCAGCAGCTTTATACGGCGACCCACAACTGCCAAAACACACGTAGAAAAAAACAAAACAAAAAGCAACACACAAAACAAGCAAAAGATGTTTTTATTATTTTACTTCAGATCAGCGGTGATCTTCATCGTCGTCTTCATCAACAGGTTGTTGGTTGTAATCCTTGAAAATGTGACCAAATACCAGCAAACTCTGGACACTTTTATTTCCAGAGTATAAAAATCGTCATCACTATGATGACCACGCCCTCCCAGGCAGCGTAGCAATAATGACATTTTTAGTATTTCTGTTGGTTTTGGTTCACCCGTCTTTCAGTGTTTCAGCATTTGTTGCAATGTTCCTTTAACAAACTGAATGATTGCCAAAATGTGACTGACGGTGCGGCAGCCGTCCATCAGAACGAAACCACATTTTTAGAGGATAAAAGAAATTTTAGATAAAGTCAAACTTTTTCCAGCTGAAATGTTGCAGCCATAAATCGCTTTTGAGTTTAGTGGTTTGTTTTGGTTCTGTAATATTAAAAAAAAGAAAAAAGTCAGTTTTCTGAAGGAAACCAAATGAAGAGAAAACAGATTGTTCGACTGTTAAGAGGAGCTCTGTGTGCTGTGCAATAAGACTCAGATTGTTGGCCCGTTCTTAAACTCTTTATTTCTATTAAACTGTTTGTTTGCACCTAATCCGACTGGATCAGTATTCATAATCAATATTCAGTGTCTGAGTTTCTGTAGTTTATGGAGAGAAAAATCAGAAAGAAGCAAAGAAAATAAAGCAAACTTCTCATTTTCTGTTGACTCTTAGGCTTCATTTTATTTCCCATCATATAGTTTCTGCTCCAGTGCTGAATGTTAATAATGAGGTCAGTGTAATCCCTCAGCCTGCTCCAACACTCTCATTATCAGGTTATCAGGCTGTCCTAAAAGCTCCCTGAAAAGCCTTCAGCTGATCCAAAATGCTGCAGCTAGAGTCCTGACAGGGACTAGAAAGAGAGAGCAGATTTCTCCCATATTGGCTTCACTTCATTGGCTCCCTGTTAAATCTAGAATAGAATTTAAAGTCCTTCTCCTCACGTACAAGGCTTTGAATAATCAGGCCCCATCTTATCTTAAAGACCTCATAGTACCGTATCACCCCAATAGAGCACTTCACTCTCAGACTGCTGGATTCCTTGTGGTTCCTAGGATACTTCAGAGTAGAATGGGAGGCAGAGCCTTCAGCTTTCAGGCCCCTCTTCTGTGGAACCAGCTCCCAGTTTGGATTCAGGAGACAGACACGCTCTCTATTTTTAAGATTAGGCTTAAAACTTTCCTTTATGATCAAGCTTATAGTTAGGGCTGGATCAGGTGGCCTTGAACCCTCACTAAGTTATAGTGCTATAGGCCTAGGCTGCTGAGGGGCCTGGTTCTCTGCTAAACGTGAGGTTCTCCCTCTGATGTTGCAGGCTCTTTGCCTTACAATACAATGCACCTTGAGGTGACTGTGGTGTGAACTGGACCCATATAACTGAACATATGATGGTAGCGGGTGAACATCTTTAATATGATCAATTAAGTAGCCCCACCCACCTGCTACTCACCTGCACCCAATCAACAAATTACCTTAAAGGGGGAGGAGCTAAATCAGATTCTTCCAGACTGAGGTGATGCACCAAGATTCAGTATCAGATAAATGACGATTATTTTGACCTGTGAATCATGGAAAGCCACTCTAGTGGACTCCAAGAATAAAAATATGCAGCATTAAAAAAAGTCACAAGGCTAGATTTAGTTACGCCTTAGTGTTAGAGGTGGAGCTGCCTTGAGTCACCTGTATGCTAAACACCTGAAGCTGTGGCTGACAGCTGCATGCCAGGCCTCGCCTCTGCCAGTCCCTGCTTTGGATCTCTTCTCCCTGTTTGTGGTGTCAGGGCCCTTTAAAGCATTTCTGAACGTATTATGTGCCAAATTATAAATTTTACTGTGAGGCAGAGAATCCAAGGAGTCTCTCTGCCAGTCTGGGTGAAGTGACATCCCTGTATTTTATTTCAAATTAGCAGATCTGTGTGATGCATTCAGACCATTTATGGATGCAGCTGGTTAAACAAGCTTACTCCTCCTTCCTATTTAAATATGGTAACGGTGGAGGCCAAAATCAGATTGGTGATGTTATGGTTGCTGTGTACATCGTTTATATACAGTGCATAAGCATGCTCAGTGTAAACAGTCACTAAATCACACACACATTCACACAATGCATTGCTGCAAATTAACAAGCATATAAAAAGGTCAAATGAGCTCAAGCCTTTGCTGCTCACACTTTTTCCTCTTGTGAATTGGTGCGATATAAATAAAACTGGAGATTAAACCAGTTCCGACTCAGTCCTGCTCATCTTGCAGCGCCTCCGTCCTCCTGTAGGAGGCGCAGCCCGTTATAAACCTGCGGTCCGGAATGTTGCAGCTCTGTTTGTAGCTCGTGCTCCTCCTTCACACCTCCTCCCGCGCCGCTTATTGATCAGCAGATTATTGTTTACAGCGCCAGAAGCTCCACATCCGGGGACGTAGAGGAGCCCACCCCCTCCCTCCTGCTGCAGCATCCTCTCATCCGGCAGACACGCGGACGGGCAGACAGACAGGTGAAGCTCCTCCCGCAGACAGACAGGTGGAAAGACAGACAGGTGGAGCTCCTCCCGTTGCAGGTTGGTTGGTGTCTGTTTTTACCGGATTGCAGCTCGTGCCGTTTCTGTGCTCGGTAAATCACAGTGTGATGATGTGACGTTGGTCTGTAGGTGAGCTAATGTTTATCTGCCGCTGATTGGCTGTCGGTCGCTCTGATTCTGCTGCTGCACGTTAAACATCTTCAGATTATCTTTCTTGTCCTCGATGTCAGCTCCGATTTACCTCCACTTAGTTCTTGTAGGATTTTACAGCAGTTTGACTCGAATATCGCTTGTGTTCGTTGTTACAGAGGAAGATGGTGCAGAACCTGTCTGAGCATCTCCCTGATTCTCAGTGATTTACTCTCGTCTGTGCGTCTTTAGCTGCACTGTTAATGGAATTTTAACTGCGATCACGATTTTGGCATCGCAGATTAAAACGCAAAGCAAAAGCAAATCATGCGCTCCCTCAATCAGCGCCTGGCCACGTGACGTGCCTGCACGCGCCAATCACAGCTGTTTCCCTGCACCGCGCAGCTCCTCCCGCTCCACCTGCCTCCACCTGTTAGTCACATCCATCAGGTGCAGTGAATGGAAAGACTTTAAATTATTTGTCTGCAATGATTGATTTCTAAAGATTAATCAAAGCTGTGAAAGCAGATCACCGCGGTCTCTGTTTTATTGTCAGTCTTTAGGATCTATTGTAGTGTCTTTATCTTATATAAATACAATTGAACTGAATAGGTGAGAGAGCTGCCTTCAAGGTGAGTGCACGAGCGTATTAGCAGGTCTTATCAAATGAATGCAGTGTAACGTCATTCTGAGCTGGCAGAGTAACGACCTCATACCTAAATCCAGATTTCAGGGTTGAAGTGTTACCACGGAGCGCCTTCTATGGAAGGACGGGGACCGGAAAAATATTTTGCAGGCTCGTTGGGAAAGTTTTTTCACAGCGTGTATTTTGTCCTGCCCCCCCCCCTCACCCTCAACCAGTAGCGGCAGATGGCTGCCCCTCCCTGAGGCTGGTTCTGCTGGAGGTTTCTTCCTGTTAAAAGGGAGTTTTTCCTTCCCACTGTCACCAAATCCTTGCTCACAGGGGGTCGTTTTGACTGTTGGTTCTTGCAATTATTGTAGGGTCTTTACGTCACAATATAAAGCACCTTGTTTGTTGTGATTTGATGCTATAGAAATAGAATTGAGTTGAACTGAAAATTTTACTGTCAACGTGTCTCTTTCTCAGTGATGTCGGTGTCGCCCGGCCTTGCCGACCTCTCCCGCCTCTACCAGACAGAGTTTGTTCGGAGCGCCCGGGCCGTTGGCGTCCTCTGGGCCGTCTGCACGCTCTGCTTCGCCATCATCCAGGTGGTTATCCTGGTGCAGCCATCCTGGATCTGCACCACGGACATCCGCCCGCAGCAGGTGGGGCCAGACCCACCCAGCGGCACCCTGGGACTGTTTGAGGTGAGAAACAGCACCTGTCCAATCCCAGCTGGATCTCAGAGTTCAGTCTGTTAATCTCACCTTAATGAATGTGTGTATGTCATTGTTTGTCCCTGGATACCTGTGTGTCCCAGTGTGCTCATGTGTTTCTGTGTGTTGTCAGGTGTGTATGGAGTCGGACTGGCCGGTCCCAGACTGTCGTGGTGGCCTGTCCAGTCTGTCTCCGCTGCCGTCCTTCCAGTCGGTGGCGGTGTTGGTCGGGGTGTCTCTGTGGGCGGTGTGGACCAGTGTCCTCTGTCTCTGTCTCTTCAGGTTCTGCGGCGCCGCGACAGTTTACAAAATCTGTGCCTGGCTGCAGCTGACTGCAGGTCAGTCATGTAGATTGGTTGTTGAGCCCTCGGTGTTAGCATTATGGCCACTGCCGTGTTAGTTCTTGGAGCCAGAAGTGACCATATTTGGAAGTGAAGCTTGTAGCAACTTTCACATTTGGTTTGATTTTCCAGTCTGGAGGTTCCCGTTTGATCAGGCACTTGTTTTACTGTAGACAGCAGTGTTTCTGTAGTTCTTCTCTCTGCCTGTAGAGGTCAGCTCTTCGGTGTTTCCTTGTCTCTGCAGGTTTCTGTCTGGCGCTGGCGTGTCTTCTGTTTCCAGACTCGTGGGAGAGTCCAGAGATGAAAGCTCTTTGTGGAGAGTCGGTGAGGATTCTGCTCAATTATTTTGCTGCTGGGTGTTTATTAGACTGATGACACTAATCATGAATCTGTCACCAGGTGGGCAGCTTCTCTCCAGGTAACTGCTCAATTCACTGGGCCTACATTCTGGCTATCCTGGGGGTTGTTGATTATGCCATCTTGGCTACGTTGGCCTTTGTTCTCGCCAACAGACAGGACGCCCTACTGCCACCAGACACCCAGGAAGGTGAGTGTGGGGGTAAAGGGGGTAAACTCCTCTGACAAGTCTAGTTAATCTCACGGTTTAATAATGAGACTCTGTTTTCATTGGTGCAGTGACCACAGGTCTGCTGATGACAGCGTGAATCACCAGGTGAGTTTCTTCATCTTCTACTAGTCTCACTTCTGTCTTCAAAGCCACAGATGTTTATCTCTGTGTTTATTTCTTCTTACTCTCTCTTCTTAGGGATGTTTGGTCTTCATTTCTTCAACTCCGCCTGATCTCTTCATCCTCCATTATCATCATCTGTTTCTACATTTCATGGTACAACTGTCTCCTTCAGCTGCAATCATTTATGGCTGCATGATGTTTCCAGGAGAAGTCATTTAGTGTTGAACAGTGAAATCTAACATCAGGAGGAAAGAGCTGCAGCAGTTTGTGAGTTTGGTGTTCAGGATATTCGGTTGCTGATCCGTTGAAGAAAAATGGTGAGAACATGAGCGAGATGAAGTCAGTTAGAGGAGCGCTAAGCTCGTTTCAGACCTGCAGTTTTTAATCTTCGTGCTCACATCAGTGTGCTCACAGTGCCAGTATCAGCAGGTTGCACCCACCTCTGTCTCAAGTTCAAATAGACGCCGTCAGCACAGGTCGCTTAAGAGTCGCAGGGGATTTTTTGTCTTGCAATATCTCAAGTAACCACTGGGAGCAGAACTAAGTGCTATCACTTAATAAGCACCATTAATAGAGTCACAAGACGTGCAACAACATTGCAACATAGTAACATTTTTATCTACAGTGTGACAAGTAATCTGGACGGCTCTTATTTTGTAGGAAGCAAAAGTGTGAGAAAATTGTAAGAAAAGTCTTAGATTTCTCACTTCCTGTTCTGACTAATCATTGTTTTAGCTTAGCCTTGGCTTTACTTTCTGGATCCAGTTTGCTTTACGTTTAAGTCAGGTTAGCAACGTTTCAGCAACGTTGTAAATACGCCAAAGTTCACCAGAATCTGCTTCAAAGTTAAAAGTGAAAAACTAAAAATTCTTTTTTTTTTTTGCAGCTATTGAAAATAAAGCTTTAGCATTAACTTTGTTTACGTTTAACTTTTGGATCCAGTTAGCCTGGAGTTAACATGTTAAATCAGGGTAGCATGTGTATTGACATTTTTTTAAATACACTGAAGTTTCAAAGCAAAACCTGCATGCACATGGGGAAGCGCTTTCCATCCAAATCGGCTTTGCTTTAATATGAAATTCTTTATGCTATTGCTATTAGTATTATACTTACGCTATCGTCACACCAACATGAGGTCTCTGCAGGTCTAACTAAACCTGGAAGAACCCAGAAGAACCCAAAGGGGGGCCGTTCTTTAGTACTTCTATTAAAATATTTGAGGTTACAGTGTTACGCGATCAGTGTAAACATATAAAAAAGCAATCCTTCTGACCTAAAGCCCATCTTTAGATTGCTCTAAATGCTATGTTTTTAACGTTCAGTATCAAGTGCAGGCAGTAGAACTCCAAAAGGAGTGGGTGCTGCCCCTCAAGGGGCTTGCAGAAGGTGACCAATCAGATTGAAGCTTGAAGATTGAAGCTTTAAGGAGGGTAACCTTCAAGAGTTTCTGCCATCGGCTGAACTAAGGGATGGCATACTCATTTTTTTGAACCATGAAACATACAGATCTGTATAGAAGTTTGTTTCCACCACTGATTTTTTAATTTATTTTTAAATCAAAATTTCCAGCTATTATCTCAAACTTTTAGATTATTATCTTGAAATTGACTTACTAATTTGAAATTGGGGCTGGGTTAGGATTGGTCTGAGACTAACTAAAAATGCTGCGAAAATAACTTTAAACTGACAAAAAATTTTTTAGAAATGGCTTTCAAAATTTTGATCCAAGGCAAAATGTTAAGATAATTGCCTAAAATTTGGCCTCATGGCAAATCCTTTGTCTCTCTTTATAAAGCATTATCCATGGGTTTGCAAATGACTTACTTTCTTCAGAAAACAAGGACTTTACTGCAAGCTTCAAGGTGAAAGGGTGGCCCAGGAGTGAGGAGCTCACTTTTTATGTTACACATTATTAAACTAACCTTAAATGTAGATTATTTGGACTTGCTTGGCAGTTAAATATCAGTGATCTGAAGTCCTTTGAAGATATGTGCCACAAATCTGTATGAATGGTTTATAGACCAAGAGTACCGATTCACATTTTTTTCCATAAGCTGAACCTTTGGGGACTGTGTTAAAGCTACTCGTGTGGAGTACCAGGTGGAAATATGGAGCTGAGAATGAGCAAAATAGGCCTAGTTGAATGGTAAAGTCATAACAGGTCACTTAAATGGATTCAGGTCTGAAGAGAGCTTAAAAAAGGATGAAGAATAAAAGAGGAAGGTTTCTCTGACAGTTTGGTGGCTCTGAAGATCAGTGGGTCCATTTTGTATAAAATCATCCTGTCATTTTCCAGAGTTCATTATATAAAACATCCTAAAGGAACAGTTTGATATTTTTATTGCTCTACATAAGTGGTTAGCCTAGCTTAGCACAATGCTAGAAGCAGAGACAAAATGTGAGCTAGTATAGCCAGCTTTATGTTAAATATGTCACTGTGGCTTTTAACAGTAGTGTATTCAGCATGAAGAAATGTCTTATTTGCACTGTATATCATATTACCAAACAGTTAGCCATCAGGAGTCAGAGTGAAGTTAGTATTAGCTTTAAGATAAACTCCTGATGTTTAGCTAGGTTAGTCTGCTTAGCATTAGATTCAAGTTAATTTAGATTTGTGTTAGCTTAACATGTTTAAATGAATGAATCCACCCAACGGGATAAATAGTACTAGATGGATTATTAGCATACATTAGCCTTGATGTCTCGATAGTGTCTGGCTTTAATCAACCAAACCTCTTTGATGCTCTTTGTAGCTAACACCCGTAAACACTGCATCTGAAATCATCTATTCAGTAGGTTAAAATCTGTCTTAACTTATTTGGTAACCCAAATATTTGTGCGCTAACCTATCAGTGTCAGTGTAAATATGCAGTTGTGGTCAGAAGTCTGCATCCACGCTGTAAAATCGCTCCATACTGGAAAAAGAACAGCTCAAAGAAGTAATTTAAAGCCCCAAATTACCCTGACATTCATGCCTACGATGACTGGATGCAACCTTCTGACCATCAGAGGTGACAAAAGTGCAGACATTCTTTACTTCAGTAGAAGAACAGATACTTGTGTTAAAAATGCTCTGGTAAATATGGAAAAGCTTGGTTCCGCCACAAAAAAAATTATTAAAAAACCCCATCCGTAACTTGAAATTTTGAGTCAATAACTTGAAATTTCAAGTTGTTTTCTCGAAATTTCAAGTTAATAAGTCAAAATTTTGAGTTATGCGTCTCAAATTTTTGTGTTAATAACTCAAAATTTCGGCTATAGCGCTGCCAATCAGAAAGATCTGCGAAAGTGGTCATTTCCTTGTTACCTGGACGCAGATGCCGCCAGCGCACGGGCACTAAAAATGGGATAGCGACAGTATCAGTGAGCTAGCAGTTTCTAGCAAACGTGAACAAATTGTTGGCATCTTTTTGTATCTTTTTCTGAAATGTATTTAAAGTAAGAAGAAAGAAAGTACTCTTTGGGGGACATTTCTACACGCTATTTTTGTGCAAAGCTAACTGAACCTCGTGCTATATTAATATAATAATAAAATGGTATTACACGAGAATACAAACTTTATTCCAATCTAAATTAGGACACAAGCAGTGAAAGGGAATTAACAAGTAGCTCTATTTTCTGTTGCCTACATTCTAGAGGGCGATGTGCCTCCATACCTATACACAAAAATTAGTATAGTTAGTGTTTAAAGTGGGATTCAATAGGTGGGGAAACCCTAAGACTGGCTGTAGTGGCTCAGTGTGAGAAAAAGAGCTTTCTATTGTGTGTGATGGGATTTCAGATGTAGCGCAGTTCTTTGTGCCGAGCTCGGCTAACCACAGAGCTGAAACTGATTGAGAGCATTAGTGTTTGCTGTCAGCATGACCTTTGACCTGAAAGGTACATTAATAAATGTTTTCCCTTCAGTGTTTTAAATGTTATTGTTGTTTATGGGACAATGCTGTATCTTTATTAGATTCAGTTTAACTTATTTTCTTATTTTCATAGAGCAGTGCTTTATTTATTTATTAGAATACAGTTTTTCTGAATGAGCTGAGAAACTTTTCTGTTTAAGTGTTTTATTAAAATGTAACAAAGCTGTGAAGTGGAACGAGTTATTTCTGGTAATCGCTTGACTTTCTCGGATTTGACTTTCCTCAAAAACGTGTTAGTTTACTGAAACAGGATAATTTAAAAGGCTTGAAAAAAGATCCTCTTTGTTTGTAATGATATTAAACTACAGATAAACTGATTATTTCACATCTGATTAATTCAATATGTTGTACTTTGGGGTATAAAGACTTCAATAAAAGGGCCATCTGACACCAATATGAACCATATCTTATGAAATGAACATGATTGATGATTTGTCAAATAAGGAACTAGCAACTTAATCCATAAACCCACCAGAAGAGTGTCTACTGGGGTTAAAGTTTAAGGGAGAAGTATGGAAACATTTTAATGGACTTCTATACAATTAGACTGTATTTTGCAAGCAGATGAGTCTCCTCCTGTTGGCAGTTAGAAACATTACAGGTTCTTCATCGTTCAAAACCAGAAGATTTATCCATTTTTGGCAGGGACAAAAGCAGACAGCAGGCGGCAGTGAAGGTCGACTTTACCGACTTTATTTCTGAGTGTGACACGAATAAAAATTTCACCACAGACAGACGAGCCGTCACAAGCTGAAGTACAGGAACACAACAAGACTGTATCGATCACAGAGCTGATGAGCTGTTGCCAAGGTTACCCTCAGTCTCCACCATCTGTTCTAACAGAAGGAAGCTCGATTTAATGGTAAACCTGTAACAATGTGGCCACATTATGGTAACGAGGAGTTGGCGGGTTTAACTACAAGTTCCAGAGAGAATTGCAGTGGATATCAGCCAATCAGAGGAACTTGAGATGGAGGTTTATTTTCACAGATTCGATTCAGGTACATGTTTCGAATTTGGTTCATACAATGTGCTAGAACAATGCCTGCTGAGGCTCATGGGAAATGTAGTGCTTTAGAAATGCCCAAACAGAGCAGTTTTATCCTTCCTCCATCTTTTCGCCATTTCTCCGCACTGTTACAACAAACAACCTGA
The DNA here is from genome assembly GCA_015108635.1 of Andinoacara biseriatus. NCBI lineage: Eukaryota > Metazoa > Chordata > Actinopteri > Cichliformes > Cichlidae > Andinoacara > Andinoacara biseriatus. Next base: position 13,072 of record VUQJ01040792.1, on the reverse strand, counting down.
TAAATATTCACGAAAGCAGCAGGAACAAATGAAAAAGATGCAAAAGTAAAACCCTGAAAGACAACGTGTACTCTCCTTGCCTCTCCCCCAACTCTCCCTCATCTTCTTACTCCCTCATGTACTCCAGAATCTGATCGACCAGTATTTGTGGGTCGTAGTTCAGGGCGGCTCTCCTCCGGCGCCTACGACTCCCATGATTCAGTTCCTCTGCGTCGCCTGTTGACGAAGTGTCGATGCGTTTCATCCTCTGCAGCCCGACCACCTGGGGGTGCAGCTTCTCCCTTTGCTCCTCTCCGTCGTAGTCCTCCAGCCTCTTCACCCTGAGGAGGGGAGGGTCGTTGCTAGGCGAAGGGGCAGCCAGGTCATCAAGAGAACGGCGGGTTCTCCTGTGGGCGGGGCTAACAGGCTCAGCTGCTTTGGCCGACAGGTCCCTCTTTGCTCTGCGACCAGAGGTGGCGACCAAGGCGTCGTTAGGGCCGATGCTGGAGAGTATCCCAGCAACCAGCCGCCTAGGGAGGAGATATATGGCCACCTTGGATTATTATTATTATTATTATTATTATTATTATTAAGATTAAGCAGTTTGTCTTCAGGCAGATTTGCTCTTTGCTGACAAAAAAAGATTGAAAACCACAAAATACGGCCCGAAAACCTGAACCATGTCCATGTCTCCTTCTAGGCCCTAAAAGGAAAACTAAACAAGGGGTTATGTTTGCTAAAATTCATGGACATGGAAATGTTAATGTTTTAAATAAAATCCCAATATGTTTCTTTTAGCAAGCAGACACGGTGTAGTGATACCGTGAAATGGTAACAGCAACAATATTCTGAGGAATGTGCTGCAGCATGTTAGGACCAAGTTTAAAAAAGGAATTCAAGTTAAGAGGGTTTTCAGACCTTCACATCACACTGCAGCCTTCTGTGTATTAAAGCATCATCAAAATGCTTTCTGTGCACTGGATTCATCAATCAAGGAGTGATTTTTTTTTTTAGCCCTGAATCATCATATTATCAAAAGCATCTAGACTTTAAAGAGACATTCATGTGAACTAGAAACAACATATTAATTTGGATGAGGTGACAACTTTTGTGCATCAGGATCCGCAGTGATAACGTCTGCTACATCAAATTGTGTAATGCATTTTGTATTTTTTTTTCTTTTCCTCTCCTCAAGGTTTTTATTTAAATCCCACAAAGTCCTTAAAATTAAAAAATGATCAAAATACTTCTAGAAAAAAGTTGTGATATATCCAAAACAGCTCAAATCAAGTTTGCATACTTTGAAAATGAAACTGAAAAGAAAAAAAAAAAATCAAAATATGTTAGAAAAATCTGTTTTTTAACTCATGATTCAGAGGACCTTTGGTGCGCTCACCTCAGCGCGTCCTGATCTCGGCTCAGTCCCGATGAGACGCGTACAGCCTGCTGACGTCTCTCCTCTCTCGCTCTTTCCAGCAGCGTCTGAGCTAACCGAGGATCCATCCTGGAAATCGCACTTTATTATTATTGATTACTTTAATCTCTGACTGATACTCAGTGCAAACCTAAAATTCACCTATCAAGCAGGGCCTGAGCAAGCTGAGGCTCCACGAGGCCCCACCAAGCAGCCCGGGGCCTTCCCATGCTCATCCCCCTTCCGGTCTCATCATAGTCAGCAGGAGTAGGGCCCCGGAAGTCCCCTGTGGGGCCCTGATCATCCTCCTCATCCTCCTCTTCTTCGACCACCTCCACATCACCGGGACCGAACAATCCCGCGCTCTCTGCCTCACTCAGTAGACGGAGCAGAGCTGCCAGATAGGCTGTGGACACGTTTGACTGATGAGTTGAGACACTGTATTTTCATTTTCCCTAAATAATCATACTAATTTTATCATTACATACAGAGAAAAGGTTCAAATGGAAACAATAAAAGTGAAGTAAAATTTGAAGAAATAACAATCCTTCTCTAAGAAGAAAAGAATATGTTGTATCAACGATATCATAATTTACACCTCATAAAGTTTGTGAAAGTAAAATCTGAATATTAAAAATTCTAATGTTAAATTTTAATATTCAAAACTTTTTTTGATCAAAAGTCTAATGCTTATGATTAAATTTCTAATATTTTGAAAACAATCATAATATTAGAAGTATAAGAAGTCCTGTAATGTTGAGTAAAACTCAGATCGGTCATATTTGAAGTAACCTGCTCGCTGCTCCTCTTCCTGCTCTCGCCTCTGGTCTCTCTCCACCAATCGCTGCAGAGCCTGGTCCAAGCCCTTCCCCCTCAAGTCATCTGATTGGTAGTAAAGGTTACTGGCTCTGCCTCCTCCCTGTGTCGGAGGATATGACATCATCTGGTCTTCATAAGGCAGCAGGTTAGGGAGGTCTCTGCGCTGGCGTCTGACTCCACCCACTGATACATCCAGGCCATGGCCCCCACCACGAGGTGCAGGCAGTGACTGAGTGACGAAGACCAGAAGTTACAACTTGGATTAGTTTAAGTTTCATTTGACAGGGTCCACAAAAGCATCCATTTCATGGAGAAACAATTTTCAGTGTAAACGTTGAAGATTTGTGCTCATTTGAAACTTTGTCCATTAACAGATTAACAGCTACTCATCTTCTTTCCTCCATATGTAAAAATGTCATCTGCTTACATCAGGACATTTCTACATCCGGTATTGATCCTTGGCCAGCAAATATGGTTGAAACATAAACGTTATGTCCCGTGCAGAAACTGCACATTAGACAGACAGATGCTGATGTTTCCATGGTTATTATCAGTCCAGTCAGACTGTGTCTTCCAAAGCAAAAAATATTGATCAGGTTATTGCAAAGAGAGCCACACAACATCCACTCAGCGGCACAGACTGGCTTTACCAGATGGGATTTTATTCTTAAATATAAATAAACAGCATGATTAATTTGCTAATTTAGTGTATTAATTGGTTAGCCATCTTAATGGAGATTAGTGTAAAGGGTCACAAGTTCAATTTCATTGTGTAGGATTTGCCTTTTATGAGTTTCTTAAGAGAGAATGTTTTGTTTTCATTTTGTTTTGCTCAATAACAGGATGATATGAAACATACTCGCTAAAAGTGTTGAAATGTAACAGAAGGAAGGAAAAGTGCATCAGCAGAGGTGACGCAGCAGTTTGTGTTCTTGAGTGAGTCTGTGTGTGAGAGAGACGACTGATAAAGTATTAAAAGACAGGCGAGAGAGAGAGTTATTGATCAGCAGTCTGAAGCTTCAGGGTGATCAGATTTACATCAAACTCTCAGGCCACAGTGGTATTAATCAGTGAGCTGCATTTACAGTGACTCAGCAGCGGTGCTGGCTGAATGATTACTCTAAGAAATTATTGTTCTTCCATTTACTATTCACATCGGTTAGAGTTACCACTTAGATGTGAAACTGAGATCTCACCCCCACATTTTGGGCTGCTTTTCGACAACTGCGCTGTCGGCTTTGTGGTAATAAAGGTTCTGCTCATTTACAGCTCCAAATTTTTCTTCTTACATTCAATTAGAGCAACTTTGCATAATTTATGGTTCAACATAATCACAAACTTATACTGGGGCTTGGTGCAAACATTTTAGCTCCTTTACCCTTCGCTTTTAAACAGTTTTGTTCTGATTGGCTGCCCCTCCCTCACATCTGTGCTCATAGTCAGAGCTGTGTGCCTGAGACTATATTAGCGATATCTTCCATCAGTGGCATAATACAAAGAAAAAATAGAACACTTGAAGCAGTCTGAAGTCTGAGCTTTGGGCTCACAGGGATTATTTTTCATACTCTGCCTTCGTTATTTTAAACTTTGACTTTGTTTCAAAGTACTTCTGGGTCTGTGAAGAGAGGTGGAAGTGCCTTAAACCTGCACTCTTTCTAATGGCCAACAGGGGGCGACTCCTGTGTTTGCTAAAAGAAGTTTGTGATTGTGTAGAAGTCTTTGGGAAAACGGCTCTATGACCTCAGTAAACACTTCACTGATGTCTTCATGGTCTTATTAACTAGTTTTAAGTCATATTGAATAAAAGGTTCATTTTGTAAATTATGGTCCCCGTTATAATCAAAAAGGCTGATAATGGAGAATATGCTTTGGATGCCTACCTTGAAATTGACAAGTCACTTATACGATGGTGCTGTGTCCTCAGTTTCTCTGTCAGATCCGTCTCTTGCTCCTCAAATCCTTTTTCAAAACATCAAGATGGCAATGCCAAAAGCGCGCAGCGTGAAGCTTTGCATTGTAGTACAGTAACAGATGGGAGGCATCGTGCTTTCGTCTGCAGTCTCATCGGTTCTTTTGATTGTATGTCACACGGAGGCTCTTTTGATGGCTTATTTGCCACCACTGGCTCTTTCAGGCAATCCAGTGAATTGTCTCACTGCTTCTGGTTCAGATTTGTAGGGAAAGTGACTTAAACCTTCATTCTTCTTAATGACAATACAGGATGACAGAAATTAAGGAATAAAATGATCTGGCTGCTAGTTCAGGCCAGGAACTCGAGCCGTGCTGCATCACACACACCCAAACGTGCTTCACTGTCCTCACGTCATGTACTGAACACACCATCCAAATCTGGTGATCTATTCTGCATTGCTAGCTGCTGTTTCCATGCCTCCACCCCCAGGAACAACCTGCGGGCTCCGAGGGAATATTTACTCATCACTCCCCAGTTCCGATGTGTCTCATATTTTCAGGGAATCATGAGCTAGGCGCCTAGATGATGAGCTCTAGTTATATTCTGCTGCTTAAATTAGGCAATTGTTTCTATCGAGGATTGTCCGACTGAAATGAGCTGATTGTCTTCATTAGGACAGGGATTTGTGCTGATAATATGTTGACAGATGTAAGGTTTAATGTTAACTGCGGGGATCTGGAGCAAATCATGAGTAACATAACAGGTAATGTGACAAGTTAATGCTGCTCCTCAGTATGAAGAGTCTGAATAGGCTGTGAGCCGTCTTTGCTCGGGATTAATGGAAGTGAGTCTGAGAGAAAAATGTTTCAACAACTTCTTTTATATGATAGAAGATGCTGCTTTGGCTGTGTTATTAAATCATCCATGTTGAGGCGAGCACAGCCGACGGATCCAGGTTCATCCTGCCGCAGCAGCTCTAATTTCCAACCGAGATGTGTCAGAGTTCTCGAGCTAACACTAATTTATGATGATAATATGTCTCCGCCTGCAGCAGCGCAGCTTATTCAGGAGAGGAGGAGGGTCGTATCTGTGGCTCTGTGTGATGGTGAGACAGCAGCGTGATGAAGAGATGGAGGAGGAGGAGGTAATGAGCCCTCTGAGGAGCATATTTTCTGCAGACGTTAGAGCAGTTATGACACGGTGCTCTGGGAGGTTGAAACATCAGCACAAAAACTAGAGGCAGAGCTGTTCTCTGCTTTCTGAGCAGCACGGAGATGTATGATTTAGCCAAAAATGTTCACATTTTCACATCATGTCACAATCATTAACTGTTTTCCTCCAGTGTCGGTACGGCTTGGATATTCCAGGGTGCTAACTCATATGGGAGAGACTTGCCAATTACAAGGCAGGCGTCCAAAGCACACCCTGCTTTATCCTCCCATTTGACACTAATGGGGATCATAATTTAAAAAATGAACATCATGCCATTTTAAATACAACTTGAAACAGTAACTGAGATTATAAACTCATCGGGAAAGTGTTTACTGAGGTCACACATCAAAGGAGGTCTTTTTTTTAAACATAGACTCAATAAAACCCTAAATCTACATTCGTCTGTGGCTGAAACAGAGGTGTCAGGAGAGTCTCTTGGTACTCAAGCAGGAGGCTACAGTTCCAGTCCTACATGGAACCAATGATTCTTCACACCTTCTCTGTGAGTCTGTGAGGTTGCATTTTTATTTGCTGTTTACTTTTGTTCTAACTTGTCGGTTGGTTAGGTTTAGGCAACAAAACTACCTGGTTAGAGATACAAAACGATCTTCTTTCAAAGCTCGGGAGTTTTAAAAATAAAGGTACAATAGATATTTCTAATAATACAAATTAGTTTCAAAGTTGTGCTGACTACCATGAGTGAAAGGCAGCCCCCATCCATCCAATTCCTTTTTAAAACTTCTGAGGGGAGCAGATGTAGGAGCCAGGCAAGAAACCCGAGCATTGAAAAAAAGCTGTAATCGTATTTTAACCCAAATCGGTCTCATTCTATTGTGTTACAATGAGAAGGGAGGTGGCTTTAAAGGGAGAGGAGTCAGTACATCTTGTTTTGGACAGGCTGAACTGAGGAGCAGCATCAAAGCCCAGTATAGGATAAATAAGGATTCATTTGAACTGTGAATGATGCAGAGTCCAAGAATTAAAATATGGCACAGGAGAGGAGCATAAGAACCCCCCATTCCCTTTTAACATTTTTACATGAGATCAAGCTGCACTGCCACAACTTTTATGTCCATTAGGAAATGAGGGGGTCTCAGCAGAAGTAAAGTTAAATTCAGTTCAGTTCAGCTGTGTTTATATAGCACACAAAATCACAACAAACAGTCGCTTCAAGGCGCTTTATATTGTGAGGTAATGACCCTATAATAATACAGAGAAAACCCAACAATCAGATGACCCCCTATGAGCAAGCACTGGGCGACAGTAGGAAGGAAAAACTGCCTTTTAACAGGAAGAAGTGTATCTAAGGGAAGGTTCAGGGTCACCTGATTCAGCCCTAACTATAAACCTAATCTTAAAAGTAGAGTGTGTCTCCCGGACTTGTTATTGTCTTTTTTGGAAAGCAGCATTCAAGCGTGTCTCCATAGACTCTGTGCTGGTTGAATTCCCACAATCCCTAAGTCTGTGTAGTCAAAGAGGTGTGAGAATGGTCACCAAAATGGGACTATAAATTCCACAACAGATTGAATGCTGTTGGGCTAAAACAGTCAAAGGAATTGCAGAACTTCACCACTGACACCAAGAAGCAAGAAGTCAAAGATCGGACAAGCACACAAGAAGCAGAGAAAATAACATGTTTCTTTGGTTTTAATTCACTAGAATTTTTGTATTTTATGAGTTTGGTTTTCTAAGCTAAGCTACAAGACCAAGGACAGCGCGGACATAAACAAGAGCAGTCCACATTATGGGCTGTTCCATATATGTTTTACACTGGTGACAGTACACAGCTGCAACATGTTGGAGCTCTGCTTAGCACCTGCAGACTGTAGGTAAGAAAATGAATATAAAAAAGGATATAAGGAAAAAGAAAAAGAAAAAGGGGCAAGGATTAAGATGGCAACATAAGGGGTGGTGATACGAGGGAGAAGATAAGGGCACAAAGGACCTAAGAGAGTAAACAGGGATGAACAAAATAATGTAACTACAGGATCTGTCGGCGAGTCTTTAAAACACGTTTAAAAATTAAAGTCCAGCGTGATGATATCAGTGTTTAAACCTCTGCAACGATGTGAGTACTGCGGGGGCACTACGGGTGCAGTTGTGTTTTTGTGCACATACTGAATGAAGATTGTATAACTTGATTGTCACAAAGCTGTGAGACCAAATACAAATTTCCCCTCAGAGACAATAAACCTCGTCTCTATTATCGCTCAGCCATTTACAGTTTGTATGCTCAGGGAAGCGAACCCTGTCCTCACAAAAAGTGAACAACAGCACGCACACACACACACACACACACACACACACACACACACACACACAAACAGACTCATGATTGTCCTGCTATCTTTGAGAGGACCCACAGTGAAATGATACATCTGCAGGTCTCCAACACAAAACACTGAACTTGATTCTAATCAGAACCTTCAAACAGAAGGTCCAGAAGAAGATCGATCTAATATCCTCCAAACATCGAAAACTCAGTTTGATCTTCACATAGATGCCACAACCTCACAGCATCTCAGTTTCTCTGCACTGATTCTTCACCAATTAATCAAAACCTGATCATTGAAATGGAACACAGAAGAGAGGCACACATGCAGCTGTATGTGTGTGTGTGTGTGTGTGTGTGTGTGTGTGTGTGTGTGTGTGTGTGTGTGTATACTAGCAGGTAGAAAATAAACAGCAGCGACATCACTCTGCATCAGTATCAGGTTACTGTGATGGTGCAGCGCTGTGGAGATGATTGGATGAATAAACACATATGACACATATGTAAACACACTCGCTGTCGCCGTATGTGTGTGTGCTGTCCGTGGGACTCGTCCTTACCTGAGCGGTGTGGATCAGAGCGGTGCTGAGCAGCAGGAGGCTGAGAGACGCCATGCTACAGGGCGAGCGCACACACAAACACACACTGAGGCAGGATGCAGGCACTCCTCTGATAACAGGGAGGAGGGGGTTGGGAGGCAAAGGAAGGGTGGGAGGGAACAGAAAGGGGGAGGAGCGCTGACTCAGGAGAGGAGGTGAGAGGAGAAGGCAAAGAGAAGGAGGAGAGAGGGAGGGATTTTGAGATGGATGGAGGGAGGTGAGAGAGGGATGGAAGTGAGGAGGGAAGATCTATGAGACAAAGTAGGATGTAAGGACATAAGGAAGGACTTAAGGGAGCAAAGATGGAGATAAGGACATAAGGAGTTGAGCAGTTAAGTAAGATAAGAATGTAAGAGAGAGGATGTAGAATGAGATAAGGGCATAAGAACGACAACAAGGTGTCAATATATAAAAAGGAACAATTTGAGATAAGGAAAAACTCAAGGTGGGATATAAAGATACAAAAAAGAAAACAAGAAGACAAGGAAAGAGATGAAAAATGGATAAGATGGGATATAAGGGCATAAGAAAAGACGTGAAGAGAGTTGGAAGGAGACAATGATAGAAGAGATTGGATAAGATAGGATTTGAGGAGTTATAGAACGAGATAAGAGAGTGCAGAGGGCATAAAGAAGGATATAAGGAAATAAGGAAGGAAATAAGTAGACAGAAAGAGGTAAAGTCATAAAAAATGGAATAAGTTTGGTTATAAGAAAGGACTTGAGGAAGTAAGGAAAAACATGAGTGAGGAGAAAAGGGTGTAAAAAGTAGAAATAAATATGAAGCTAAGGAAGGCAATACAAAAGGGGGCAAGAAACTCAGCACATAAAGGGGGGCAACAAGTAGGATATAGAGAGTCACTTCCCTGTACCTTCAGGCCAGTGAACGGGTTCTGACGGTTGTTTGCACTTACGACAGAGTACCCACCCTTCCTGGAGTCACTGGGTGGGGTGTTCAAGGGTGCTCCATTTGGGGGCGGATGCTGGACAGACCTGGCACACCTAAGTGTATAGTGAGGGTGCACTGGGAAATGCCTGGCGCCTCTGCCAGTCCACGAGATCTTCAACTTCCACCTCCAGCAGAACTTTGACAGCATGTGCTTTGTGGACCTGGAGAAGCCATTCGAAAGCGTCCCTCAGGGCATCCTCTGGGGGATGTTGTGGGTGTCTGACCCGTTTTTACGAGCCATTCAGTCCCTGTTCAACCACAGCCAGAGCTTGGTCCACATTGCTGACAATAAGACCGACTTGTTCTCGGTGGAAGTTGCTGCCCTTTGTCAACGATTCTGTCCATAATTTTTATGGACAAAATTTCTAAGCATAGTCAAGTGGCTGAAGTGCTGCCCCCACAACCCAGCCCTGGATAAGCAAAAGAAAATGGATGGATGGGACACAAGAAGGAGATATGGCCATGACTAATATAGAATAAGGACTTAAGTAAGGATATGAGGAAAAAGATAAAGGGGCAAGGATTAAGATGGCAACATAAGGGGCGGTGATACGAGGGAGAAGATAAGGGC
>VUQJ01040790.1:9062-19965 GCA_015108635.1 Andinoacara biseriatus | reverse complement strand
ATGTTTACAGGTCTCAGGACATCGTAACGCTGTGCACACGAGCCTTTATTCAGCGAGTGGCTGTTTCCCATTGGACGGATACGTCCTGGAAACGCTGCATTCCAGGACCAATCCAACAGGACCAAACGTTCCTGCCTGAGGCCGGGTTGGCGTGCTGGGACAAAAACACATGAAGGAGGGTGGTGACGGCTGTGGCAGTGAACGGAGAACGTGTCGATAAAGTTGAATCTTTATTTAAACTGTTCTCTCTCCTGCTGCTCATGAAACTGAGCAGAACTGATTTATTTACAGTTTCAAAACGAAGATTTCAAACTGAAAAGACAAGTTACAAATCATACATGTAACCAAAGGAGGTCACATGACCACTGAGTCTCAGTTCATCTCATGGAAGGTTCGTGTGCATTGATTCAGCGCAGGAAAAACTGAACCAAAGTCCATTCAAATGTTAGAGGGCTGTGCAGATGTTAGGAGCAGCTGATGGAGTCCAGATGTTGCTCCTCAGCAGCCATGGCTGCAGCCTGCAGAGTCTCTGTGTCGCTCTGCAGAGGATTCAGCTGCTTCCTCTCACTGTGCATGTTGTTCTCATGACGCTTCAGATCGGACGCCTGAAAGGACAGAAGGACAGTGAACACACCACAGAAGGATCTGAATGGAACCTCGGTCAGTAGTGTCAGTACTACTGCGTGTACTGCGTGTACTAGTACCTTGGCAAAGGCCTTGGTGCAAGATGGACAGACGAAAGGTTTCTCTCCTCTGTGTCTCCTCTCATGATCCTTCAGGTGGGACTTATGTTTAAAAGCCTGCTGACAGACGGGCGACACAGGTGAGAGGACAGACGGGCGACATGGGAGAGGACAGACGGGCGACACAGGTGAGAGGACAGACGGGCGACACAGGTGAGAGGACAGACGGGCGACACGGGTGAGAGGACAGACGGGCGACACACTGACAGGTGTGAGGACAGGTGAGCTCACCTTTTCACACATCTGGCAGGCAAACGGCCGCTCGTTGCTGTGAACCCGTTCGTGTTTCTTCAGATCTGGAGCTCGAATAAACGATTTCCCACAAACGTCACACCTGTAGGGTTTGAAGCCCGTGTGGATCTTCAGGTGTTCTGGACACACAGGTGAGGGCAGAGATTAAGGGGTGACGTAAGGCAGTACATCAGCATGAACCAGGGGAGCGCACGTGATGTTCTTACCTTTCAGGTGAGCGTGGGTGGTGAAAGCTTTGGTGCAGATCTCGCAGGCAAAGGGCCGCTCGGCCGAGTGAAGCTTCTCGTGCTTCCTAAGCAGAGACAGACAGGTGTGCCTTTCACGTGTGTTTTCCAGGTGTGTTTTCAGGCGTTATCGTTTAGGTGTGCACCTACCTGAGTCTGCTCTCATCCAGGAAGGTCTTCCCGCACACCTGGCAGGCGTGCTGCTCGCGGTGTCCGTACAGCAGGTATTCAAACTTCATGTCGGTGGTTGCTGTCGACCAGCCGGGCGGCTGCTCGTCCTTCACCTCCCCCATGCTGTCTGCAAACGTGAGCGTCTGTGTGGCGTGATGCTCTGCTCCGAGCTCTTTAGGCTCCGCCTCCATCTCCGTCACCACGTCCTGATCGTAGCAGGTTACCTGGATGGAGACTGTGTCAGTGACAGTTGTCATGGATACAGGAAAACAAAGGTGTGGGGTGCCTACCTTGTGCACATCCTCGTTGGTCAGTTCCTTCAGGATCGCCTCCTGCACATGCAGCGCTGCGCTCGGAGACTTGTCCAGCTCCTGATTGGACGAGGCTTCCACAAGGTCGTCTGCGGTGGGTGTGTCATCGTGCTCGCCGAGCACCTGCAGACGCGCAGTAATGAGATTACAAAGTGCAAGGCTCTGACAGGTGACTGATGATTGACAGGTCAATGTGTACCTCAGAGTCAGCGGCTAGCTGAGCCTCGGGTGGCAGCGCCATCTTCACGATGTCGTACGGAAACTTCTCTTTGTCCTCTGATGACACGTCTCGTTTCTGAGGACACACCCACCCGCACCTGTTACTTGTGTTTACGTTTCACCTGCTCCTGTTACCTCTTTTATCTTCCCGCGTGCACCTGTTTCCTGCATGTGTGTTACCTGAGAGCAGAGTTTGTCGAGGAAGCGGATGCCGAGGATCTGTCCTGATGACATCATCAGGTTGACGTCCTTCTTCTTCACTGAGATCTTCGCTGTGTACATGTAGTTTAGAACCTCCTCGAAGATGTCGGAGCGGATGAAGTCGATCTCGATCACTGATGAGTTGTCCACCTGAGGAGACGCAGGTACAGGTGAAACGTGGCGCCACAGCAGACGCGCAGCCCCCGGAGGCTGCACGGTGAACTGCAGCCACCGGACGTTAACAGATCAGCAGACGTTACCTCGTGTTTCTTGAAGAGCTTTTTGAAGTAGTTGGAGCAGGCGGCGAGGACGCAGCGGTGAGCACGGAACTTGACGTCTTCGACAACTACTGCGATGTCGCAGTGCTCGCCCTCCAGCCGCTGCTCATTCAGCAGCTTCAGGAAGATGCTCTTATGTTCATCGTCCACGTATTTCACGGTCTCCGCCATCTGAGACAACAGGTACAGGTCAGGTGATCAGCACAGGTGATCAGGGTTAAAGTCTGACCCACAGCTTCAACATCAGGAGTAAACTAAGATTATTACCCTGGATGCTGTTTCCTGCCAAAACTTGGGAATAACTACCACCCTGCAGTAAAGTCTGTTTGAGACCTCAGAGAAGTTTATTAGACACCTGGAACATTTAAACCAGCTGCACCAGGTGAGCCTGTGTTACCAGCACGCATTAATCAGACTGACCTGTGTCAGAACTAGTTACACAATTTGAGTTGGGTAATGCAACCCACTCATGTCCTGATTAAAGCCAGAGGGTCCTGTGTCACAGAGGTCAAAGGTTACCTCGTCCCCTTCATCGGGCTGTGGGACAGGAAGCTTTGGTGACCTCACTGAGAGCCACTCTGACCCTGAATCACTCACTGTGGGACTTTAGGATTTGTTGATCCAGCTAAGTCAGAGAAAGCCTGGATATGTGTCACACTCTCAGGTGAGTGTTTGATGGACAGGTAAACACACGCTGAGCGTCACATTAAGAAAACACCTGGTTCTTATTGCTGTGTCAGTGCATCACACGGTTTACACAAACACTTCCGGTACCCTTTTAAATTAAAAGCCTTTCACTGGAAGCATGTAGCCAGGCTTTTATTGTGAAGTTCTGGGAGACTCCATATGATTTGTAACAGAGAGGACCTCTCAGGTAACAGGCTCACCTGTTCCTGTCATGTCACATGATCCATGTTAACAGACGTCGTCGTCCTCTGTTCCTCCATTAGGTTTTTGCATGATGATGTAATCAGCTGTAATCAGCTGGTCAGCATGGAGCTCTGCATGCTGCCGCCTCAGCACTGACTGTGTGGTTGATCTCTAAACGGCTCTGAAATGATCAGGAACTTCCTGTCACAGTAACCAGGGGTTGGATGTCACTTCCTGTCAGCTGACTGACAAACAGGCCAAATCCAGGGTTAAACCTCAGCCTGGCTGAGGGCAAAGGTCACACACATTTTCAGAACTATCCAATAACTTAAGTGTGATAAGAGGTGCAGCCAATCAGCTTCAAGGAAACCACGTGATCAATCTGTGCTCAGCAGTATTTGGTACCGATCAATATGCTGATACTCATCGATACTCCCATTGATACAGCTGTCACGTGTTGATGTGATCCAAACACACGCGCGCTGAGGTTCATGTAGCTCTTCAACGCGGACACGCGCACGGAGCGTGTGCACGCTTTATGCTGAACTAAGGAGCCGTGAACAGGCTAGCCGTTAGCATGTAGCCGTTATTGATCGGTCCGGTTCGGGTTCCCCGTCACACGCTCACCGGGTCCGGACACTAAGTGGGACCGCCGGGTGGGACCGCCGAAGGGGCGCCGGTAAGGGTTAGGCTACGCTCCGGTTTGAGGTGTGTTTCTCTGAGACTGGGGCGGAGGAAGTACCGGCACACTGACGGAGTAACGTCGCACTTAGCCCGGGAGCTAACGCGCTGCGTGAGCAGGACCCTCCAGCAGCGGCAGTGACCGGATACCGAGCTGCGGACGGGGCTTGTGAAATGGCGGACGGTCCGGCCTGCTGCTAGGCTCAAAGACAAAATGGCGATAGTGCGGTAACACTCCGACGACTTCTCCGTTAAACCCGCGCGCTCACCAGCCAGACGGGCCGCGGCCCGCGTGCAGGCTCGCGGACCCTCCGCTCCGCCGTCCCCGGGACCGACACACAGGCACGCGGGCCGCGACTGCGCCGCGGCCTCGGCCACACGGAGACGGAGCTCGAGCGGCCATGAACGGCTCGAGAGCGCGCAGGCATCCCCGCGGAAACGGCGGCCGCAGCGGGACCGAGGTGCGCGCGGTTCCGGGGAGCGGATCTTACCGTGACAGGGGTCCGAGGGTGTCCTGCGGGGGGGAGAGGCTCCTGTGGGGGGGTCGGGACACTTTGTCCTCCTGTTGTTGTTGTTGTGACGGTGACGAGCTTTGCGCCAGCACGCACACTCTGCGGAGGCACGCAGGCAGCGCGCCAAACCTCTGTGGGAGACGCGCATGCGCAATACAGCTGCTGTGGACAGGCCTCCAAATGCGCCCCCTTTTACAGAACACCTGAGACCTGGATCGGGACCTGAGAGTTAACTGCGTGTGCGTGCGAGTGTGTGTGTGTGTGTGTGTGCGTGCGTGCGCGCGCGCTCGTGAGTCCAGCGTACCTGCAGAGGGAGGAAGTTCCCGTGTGAACTTGTGATGTCCCAGGGTCAGTGAACTCAGCGTCAGAGCCTGACCTCACCTGTCTGTCCCTGTTTGTGTTTCCCGATGAAATTAAAATAAACTACCAGCTGCTCTGTGCTCCTTCAAAATAAAAGTTGAGCCTTGTCTTTTATTTTCAAACATCACCACATGCAGCTTGAGCTTCATCCAGAGATCAGGCCTGATGTTTAACATCTGTTAGTCTGCCCTGTTACCTTTGAGCCTCTGAAAACAGGGACTGCATACAGAAGGTTTCTTTGACGGTTCCTGCAGCTTCTCCAGATGTTTACACCACAGGTTCAAAGAAATAATGTGGAGCTCTAAATGAGAAGAATGAATATGTGTAAATCAGGTTCCTCTGACACAGATGAGGATGATGATGCTGCAGACTCTTCAGTAATACTTCACAAAGGCTCAGTTCAGACAGAAACTCCACCCTCAGGAGGAGAAACTACCCCCACAGGTCACACAGTTCAGAACACACACACCGAATACAGTAAAAACAAACAGGTGTAGATGAAGCTGCAGATTACTCACAGTGAAGTTTCTATCTTCATAGTCTCATATTAACGTTTATAAAGCCGTTCACCAGCAGGGGGCAGTGTTTGCCCGCTTACCTGTGCAGTTAGAAACCGGCTGAGGTCGGCTGCAGCCTCTCTGCAGCACAAACTGATCCTGAGTCAGTAATATAGTTATGATCATACGCTGGCTCCAGCTGAACCCTGCTGGTTATTTACTAGATATCCTGGGACCCTCCTTTACAGTTTATCACATTAAAAACAAGAGGTTTAAAAAATGAAGGAACATGTGATCATCATTGCTGAACGTATGAAACCGCAGATGCTAAAATCTCTCTCCATGCTGTGTGTGCAGAGGTGCACCTTCACCACCTGGTTCCACAGGTGTGTTCCACAGAGGAGGATGACCGAGCAGCTTTGGTGACTCTGGCTGATTCCAGGTCAGCATCGGCAGCTTCTTCGCTCTTTAAAGCTGTTTCCTGTCACATGCTCTGTGTTTGTGACACACATTCATCAGTTTGTGAAATCATGAATCCATCGGTCTGAAATGAGTCTGAAGGTTTGAGTCAGCAGGTGTGTTACTGCAGCGTGATGGGCGGAGCCAGGACAAACCAGGTGATCAGCAGGTACAGAGAGATTCTTTATTGTCACTAAAGCGAGTGAGACAAGCATTAAAGATGTCTGAGAATGCTTCTGAATAAAGCCCGACCTTTGACCCCGAGTTTACAGGTCAAAGGTGTTCAGTTATTCAAACGGATCAAACTGTTTTCTTTATTTCATCACTAATGACATATACACTATGAGCATTGATCAGCTATCAGCATTGATTACATATCAGCATCTTTGGAGGGGGCGGAGCCAGGTGGTGCCCGGCAGCCAATCACAACAGCTCGTACTGCCGCAGGTGCATCCGTTGGATGATGTCACGACAGTCGTTGAAGACACGGCGGATGTTCTCGGTGTCGACGGCACAGGTGAAGTGAGGGTAGCAGTAATGTTTGCCATCGCCGCTCGCTGTGCTGATCCTCTGAAACGGGGTCACATGTTAGTTTCAACGCATCACAAGTGACGCCATGTTGTTACGACAGGAAGTGGTGTTACCAGAAACTCGTCCCTGATGAAGAACTTGGCCCGCATCACTTTGGGGTCTTCATCATTGTCTGGAACAGCTGAAACACACGTTCATTATCAGGTGGTGCGTTCGAGTGCAGCACGCAGCGGTGCGTTCAAGTGCAATAGGAAGGTTTTTACCGTCAGCCGGAGGCTGGTAGTTGTTGTATTCCGGGAAATAATCCTCCAGCTTCGACTTTCCGGCCAGAATCTTCTCAGCCAGAACATCCTGTTTGTTCAGGAAGAGAATCACTGAAATTGTCTTCAGGAACCTGCAGCCAATCACAGAGCAGGGTGAGTCAGCTACAACCAATCAGGTAGAAAGAAGGGTTAAAGGCATCCAACCAGAGAGCAGGAAGTGTCATTCCAGCCAATCCCAGTACCTGTTGGTCCAGATGGACCTGAAGAGGTCCAGAGATTCCCGGAGGCGGTTGGTGGAGTTGTCCTCTCGGATCACCATGTTGTAGCTGCTGCTCGCTGCCACGAAGATGATGGCCGTCACATCTGCATGCAGGTGCACGCAAACATCAAACCTTCTGCTTCTTTAGCTTTCATCAATAAATGTTTGATTGTTCTCACCGTTGAAGCACTGAATCCACTTCCTGCGCTCATCCCGCTGTCCTCCTACATCAAACATACTGACACACACACACACACACAGTTAGCAGCCGTCTGTGAGGAGTGCATTGTGGGTAATCAGGTTATTCATCAGTGATCTAAAACGAGGGTCTCTGGATTTCTGAGGGCTCTTGAGGAACAGGAAGTTCTGCAGGTGGTCACACTCACTGGAAGTTGACTTTGTCCACCTGAAATCTGGTTTCAAAAATCCCTGAAGTCAGAACTCTGCAGCGCAGCAGGTCCTGCAGGAGGAGGAGGAGAACAGCAAGTCAGCACTGATTCAGAGTCAGAGCTGCTGCTGTCTGATTGGCCGGGTGATTACCTGGTCAGTAGGTGAGTAGTCGGGCCTCCGGACTGAGTCCAACCTGTCCAGGAAGCTGAAACACAGGATAACATCTGGATCAGCAGCTGTTTAAGGTAACAGCAGCTGGATAACTGAGTGTTCTGATTGGTCCACTGAGATGCGAGTGTGTGCTGTGTGTCTGTGAGGACCTGCAGGTTGATGGATCGCTCATCGCCCTCGGGGATCTCCATCATCAGGTGGAACTAAAAAGGCACCTGGATCATTAGATGCAGTAATTATATTAAATATAGTGTGACTGCACCTTTAGCTAGCAGACACAGTGGGACAAACTGCACACAGTTTGTGTCTTTAATTTGTGGAGTTATTGCAAACATGTGTTTGCCATAAGCTGCAGTGATGGAGGACACACCTGCTCTCACAGGTCTGATGTTTGAGCATGTGCACTGCTGGGAACTGAAACGTCTGCAATGCTGCTGCTAACAGGCACAGCAGCTCTGCATCCCACAATATTCCTCCTGTATTTTAGGTGTAAAATATCGGTGCACAGAAAAATTCACCATCATAAAGGAAAGTTTTCTCCTGGTTAATGGATCACTGAGAGGCCGGGTGCTCTAGTTCTTAATTCTGCAGGGCGTCCTCACAGCCCCACGTCCATCATCTGGAGGATGATGGAGGAATCATCAAGTCTTCAGAGCAGTTTGTTAAGCCTTGATGAGGTTTCAGCTCATCTTCTATCATCTTCAATATTGTCTGTGTGCCATCAGACACCCAGAAAGGTCATGACCTCTCATGAGACTGAGCATGTACAGCAGCAGCCCGCCTTTACGGAGCAACGTTTTTGGATCTACACTCTCGACTCTCCTAAAGGTCTCAGTGAAGAAACTCATTCCAACTTTTTATGATTTCTTGTTTTCCAGATTCATAAATTCATCTGTTCAGTGAATTTGTGATGATTTCATGCTTGATGATGGAGATACCTGACGGCAGTTTGTGTGTGTTGTACATTCATGTGTGGTTCTGATTGGATGTTATTGCCACAGGTGATTTAAGATGGCCCCGCCCCTGTGCGTCACTGAGGAGGAGCGGTGGAGTTCTGCAGCGTGCGACCCATCGGTTCTGTTCTGTGTTTCCTGTTTCTGACATTGGTGACCATCCCTGCCCCGTGAGGACCTTCAGCCCTGAGTGGGGGTCACATCTGGGGTCTGGGTCGGTGCACTGGGTGCAGTGAAGGTGTGTGAATGGGAGTGTCTTACTACTGGGCGCAGTCGATCAGCTGATATTCGTTGGCACGCTCGAAGCACGCCTTCACGCCGTCATCCTCCCACAGCTTCTGAGTATGCTCAAAGAAATCCTGGAAGACAGCACGCACAGAGCTGTTAGCGCCCCCTGCAGACCACACCCCCTGCAGGCCACACCCCATGCAGACCACACCCCATGCAGGCCACACCCCCTGCAGGCCACACCCCCTGCAGGCCACACCCCATGCAGACCACACCCCATGCAGACCACACCCCATGCAGCAGCTCCCTCTGGCCTGTGTTTCCAGCCCTTCAGCCTGTTTGGTCAAACCTCCTCCTTTACCCTGCAGCATCACAGCTGCTCTGTAACCCTGCAGGTCAGACTGGTGTTTTAAACATGCTCAGATCCATCCATCCATTTTCTTCCGCTTATCCGGGGCCGGGTCGCGGGGGCAGGAGACTAAGCAGAGAAGCCCAGACTTCCCTCTCTCCAGCCACCTCAACCAGCTCATCAGGAATGACCCCAAGGCGTTCCCAGGCCAGCCGAGAGATATAATCTCTCCAGCGTGTCCTGGGTCTACCCCGGACATGCTCATATATGAACTAAAATACATTCAGAGCTGATGAAGGCCACTGCGTGCTGATTGGACAGAGCTGGCTCGTTCAGTGTTCACTCCTGCTCTGATGAAGAACTGTTCAGTTTATTTTAAGCCGTTCAGGTTGGCTGACGCGCTGTCAGCGTGATGTCAGCTGACTGGATGGCAGCGATGGCGCTGTGATGCGTGTGCATCCAGCCGGCCAATCAGGAGCAGAGGAAGAGACGCAGGAAGGCGTTTGTTTTCAGACTCTGAAGTCCTCTGAGACAGCACTGTTTGGATAATGAGGCCTCAGGTGACTCCCTCAGGTGTGTGTGTGTGTGTCTCTCTCAGGTAAACTCGTTACATCATGTCATTACCATCATTAAAACAAACAAGATCTAAAGCAGGTCTCCAGGTGCTGCTTTAAAGAAGCAGCTCACCTGTTATCAGGTAACTCATGTCTGAGCTGCTGATGACACCCGTCACACCTGGAGCTCACCTGCCACAGCAGGAAATACTGACCTCTGTCCATCGTCTGATGAAAGATGACAGAGATGAAAGTTTGGGACCCGCAGAGTGATTATCTTTATCAATAATCACTGAAACGATTAATCTCATGATCAATAATCACGAGGCTCCCTGCAGCCTCACAAACAAACTGCTTTATGAAGCACATGATCCAAACTGCAGCAAACAGCTGGATGACCAACGTGTCCCACAGCTGGAATAATAAAAAGATATTTAAAACCAGAGAGCTCAAAGTCAGCATCTACCTGAGTGACGTCACTGAGCCAGAACTGAAAGAAGCTCTGAAACTCCGTCATCAAAGGGTGGGGTAAGGAGGGTTCCCATTCCTGTTACCTGTACAGGTGAGTGACCTCACACACCTCCCTCTGTGTGTGTGTTACCTCTGTGTATTCGAAGTCAGACAGGGGTGCGATGCTCCTGATGTAGTCCACTCTGAACTGGTTGGCAGGGTTACCCAGGGACACGGGTGGAGTCAGCATAGTCATAGCAGACACGATGGTCTAAAACACAACCATCACCTGAGATTAACCTCCTTTCCAATCTTTGGACCAATCACTGAGGCTCTGCAGTCAGTCATGTGACTTACCACAATGGCGTCTTTCACGTTCTTCCTGATGTCCTGAACCTTCTGCTGCTTCTCCCTGAAAGAGCAACATGAAAAGATGAAGCATTCAGATGTTTGTGCAGCTTCTACACCTCACCCTGAAATCTCCCACGATTTAAGATCAGCGGCAGAAATACAGTTTTTATAATAAAATGTTTTCACAGTCTGGTCCTGAGCTTCAGTCATTCCTGGTAACACTTTCCCTCAGAGAACATGGACACGTCAGTGAACGTGTTTCAACGTATCCAGCAGGTTTCTGACAGTACAGGCCCGAGATAAGACAGACAGTCATTAAGGATAAAGGCAGGCTAACAGACGCCAATGGAAAGCAAAGGAGCCGGCCTAATGCTAGAGTGTTCAAGCAGTTCAGTAAGATGAAGATCCAGCCATGTGCTTAATGATCTGGCAGCTCATGCATACACTGATATTCCTCATGGGACGTGCAGTCATCACAACATTAAAGTAAATCTGTTTTAATTCAAAGGTTTTAGAGGGACATAAAAAATAATCCAGTCCTCAGCAGGAGGATGAACAGCACGTTCAGAAGGGCTGGAGCATTCAGAGCCTCGTTAACATCAAGACTTCAGCAACGATCTGAGCAG
>VUQJ01040774.1:2345-13719 GCA_015108635.1 Andinoacara biseriatus | reverse complement strand
CATTCTACTCTGAAGTATCCTAGGAACCACAAGTAATCCAGCAGTCTGAGAGCGAAGTGCTCTATTGGGGTGATACGGTACTATGAGGTCTTTAAGATAAGATGGGGCCTGATTATTCAAAGCCTTGTATGTGAGGAGAAGGACTTTAAATTCTATTCTAGATTTAACAGGGAGCCAATGAAGTGAAGCCAATATGGGAGAAATCTACTCTCTAGCTGCAGCATTTTGGATCAGCTGAAGGCTTTTCAGGGAGCTTTTAGGACAGCCTGATAATAATGAATTACAATAGTCCAGCCTAGAAGTAATAAATGCATGAATTAGCTTCTCTGCATCAGCCTGAGAAAGGATGTTTCTAATTTTGGCAATATTGCGCAAATGCAAAAAAGCGGTCCTACATATTTGTTTAATGGTTGTTTTTGTCTTCAAGTTTCATTTTGTACCTTAAAGGCAGAGCCGGCCCACGCCCCCATATCATGTCATTGTCCCCTGAGTATAACCGTTATTAAAGCTGGAGGGTTGAAGTTGAACATTGATTTTTATGGGATGCATTGCTGTTTCAGTCTCATGTGCATAAGCCCACTGAATTTCAGTGATACACGTAAAACTATGTCCTGTCCATGACATTGAAGAAGGTGGGACAAGTATCAGTGCATGTCATATATCTAGAGGACACAGACTTTTTAGGATATCTGATTTAGGGTGTTTGACCTGCTTTTGGACATGTTGGACTGTTTTTGTCCAAAAGTTGTATATTTTTGCATAACTATGCAAATACACCTAATTGCAGACTAGTAAATAAGCCATTTGTAATTATATGAATAATAATATTTAGCATACAGAATTACTGAGCATCAATGGAATAATATCAAACACAAGGGGTCAGCAATTGGGCACAGTGATACAAGTAGTACAGTAAATATGTTATTACACTGTTATACAAAAAAAATGTTACAATTGCAGTACCACAAGAGCACAAATGAGGCATAAAAGTGAGGTAAACTAGTCTATCATGCAACCTGACCACAGTGTGAAAACAACAAAATGCTGTGACCACAGGAACAGCGAGTAAACCAGTGGGATTAAACCAGCACAGCTCACAGATGCTGTTATGTCTGAACATGCATGAATAAAGCCAAGATCAGCCCAGTTAGCATGTTCCGTCCACTGAACCTTGTAAATATTCAACAACTCTGACCTATAAGAGTCATGATTCTGCAGTGTAGCAGGCAGGATAAGGACCTAGGACTCAGAAGGAAAAGCACGAACTCAGAAATACACAACTTTGTTGCTGGATGCACATCAGGCACAAGGAAACTAGAAAGCTCATCTGGAGCTAATAAGTCAACAACTAGGAATACTGAGTGAAACTCGGAACCAGGAAACACACTACCTGAGTGAGACAACGTGAAAAAAAAAACAGGAATGACCAGAAAAAGATAAAAATTAAAAACTGCAAAAACACAATAAACTTGGAATGAAACAGTAACATTATATAACATAAAAAAGAAAGTCTACAAACTAAAAATGCTGGTTCATAAACCCAGGACCATGACAGTAAGATCCAAGCAAAATTATATTAACTAGAAACACACTGAGGACGCTGACACAGGCTGACAGGTTGTGTTTTTTCAGAGATATAGCTACATGATAAATACTATACCTAACCAGCATGCAATAGCTGGTTAGGTATAGATGAGTCAAATGGCTGAATTACCTCCTCAGTATGCAGTCAAGTTCTCCAGAGTCCTGCTAATGACTTCTGTTATTGACTCAGGTGTGTTGAAGCAGAGACACACTAAAACCTGCAGGACACTGAACCTCGAGGCCTGGAGTTGAGGATCCCTGCTTTAGAGTATTAACCCAGATGTAAACACTGAGAGGTTATATCTGTAGCCAAATTGTTTATTCTTCTTACTTTTTGAGCTTCATTCCTGTTTGTTATAGCTGCCTTTCCAAAGTAGTGTATTTGAATTTCTGCAGGATGTTCCAAAGCAATGTAAGCTCAGCCATTCAGCTGAAAGGAGGGAATGTGATACCAAAAAGCACAGAGGACCATAGATGAACTCCCAGGAGAGGGAAAATATTCTACTGTAACTGTCACACAGGTGAAATCAAATCTACAAAACCATGACTAACCACTCACCGGTTTGGTCTTGGTAAGGCCACTGGTGTCACACCAATGTTCAGTGTGACAACAAAAGGAGATTGTGAGAATACATAAACACAACATACTGCAGATGACTATGGAAATCAAGGAGAGCCCTGGATCTATCAATGAGAGCCTTTGCTATTAATCATTATATTATTATAATACCTGCATCTTAAAGCTGCTTGGTTTTTGTTTAATGCAAAACAGCTGAAACAGTAAAAATTTTACTGTATTTCATAAAGGTGATAATAATCATGTCAAATTTCCTCTGTGGCAACTTTGTGGGAGGCAGTCAACCCACACATGTACTATAATTTCCCACCTACATCATGTTGCTTTATGAAGGAGATTAAATAATCCTCTGCTCACCATCCATGTCTTTATGATTCATTTGGCAACTGAGAGTTTTTCCACTGTTGAAAACTAATTCATTTTTCACTGTTTTGATTTAAGACATCTGCTCTCTCCCCAGATATAGTTTTTGATATAATTGAAATTGTACAGTAAGTATCAGGAAATGTTCTCCAGGCTTCTTGGAGGATCTACTCAATGTATAAAATGTACTGAAAATATACAAGTAAAAAGTAAATCTGCCATTCTTATATAATAATAAAATAATATTAATACAAGGGAAAACAAACTTAGAAGGAAATTGGTTTTTGGTCCCATTAGCACTTGGCTCATGTGGGCCCATGGTTGGTTAGTATTTTGTGTCATGTTGTGAACACTACTGAGTAAAAATATATCTGCAAGCAGCAATGAGGGGGCCAAGCAGCAAGATGCAACAGTTGCTAGGAAACAAGTTGAGAACAGGAAGAGGTATTATGGTTTGGCAGCATGCATGTTTGTATGGTAACACACACTTCTGTTAATTACAGCGCCCCCCACAGGTGTAATGACACCAAATTCCTTTTCCATCCTCAGGCAGGGTCCAAAATCCTGTATTGAGGTTTGAACTTAATATAAGATCGCTTCTTTTTTGACAGCATTGCTGTACAATTTGATTAATTGTTGTGGGCAAATAACCAAAATAATGTGATAACCTTTGTGAGGCGTACTCTGAAGAGAAAGAGCTTTATTTGTCACAGTGAAATTTAGTCTCTGCATTTAACCCATCACACACAGCACAATGTGGAGCAGGGGGCAGCTATAAAGTGCCCAGGGAGCAACCTGGGGGGGGTTTGGGCCTTGC
Source organism: Andinoacara biseriatus (assembly GCA_015108635.1). Lineage (NCBI taxonomy): Eukaryota > Metazoa > Chordata > Actinopteri > Cichliformes > Cichlidae > Andinoacara > Andinoacara biseriatus. The sequence goes on along the minus strand of VUQJ01040774.1, from coordinate 10,378 downwards.
TCAAGAGCCTACAGTGATGCCAATGTGGGGATTCAAACCAGGGTCCCCTTAGTGATGAACCTGTTTCTTCTCCTCTAGGGCACCACTCCTCCTTGAAGATCATATATACCAAAATCTGACAAAAATTGTGATCTGTGGAAAAATTAGTTTCACTTTGAACGGCTTTGGTGGCTGAGTCCATTCATTCCAGGTCAAAACATGCCACCTATGAGACCTCTGGCAGGATTCAGAGGCACACTAATTTTACTGCAAATCCAAACACATGAGCCATTATCAGTGAAAACACAGTTTTCCCCATATAAGTCAAACATCATGAAAATGCTTCCTTTTGAAGATGTCTCAGGTTTATGTACAAGGTTTGGTTTTGATAGGTTAAAGCATTGCCTATCCCAGCTGGGATGGTTAGCCCCCCCCGAACCCTGAACAGGATAAGTGGAAGAGATGAATGGATGGATGGATGGATTGATAAAGCACTGCCAGGTTTGAGCTCAGTTCCTGCCACCAATTTTGATTTGCTCTGATAGGCTACAGCTTCAAAAATCCATCTGATAACTTTTGTGGCTTGACCTGATGTGATCTGAGTCAGTTTTGGTGACTCCATCCATCCATTGATTCTCTTCCGCTTATCCGGGGCCGGGTCGCAGGGCAGGACCCTAAGCAGGGAAGCACAGACTTACCTCTCCCCAGCCACCTCCAACAGCTCATGAGGAGGGACTCCAAGGTATTTCCCAGGCCAGTTAAGAGATATAATCTTTCCAGCGTGTCCTGGGTCTACCTCGGGGGCTCATCCCATTGGGACATGCCCAGAACACCTCACCCAGATGCCTGAACCACCTCATCTGGCTCCTCTTGATGTGGAGGAGCTGGAGGCCACCACTTGACGAAGCCAACAGGACCGCATCATCCGCAAAAAGCAGAGACGAGACTCTAAGGCCACCAAGGAAGAAGCCTTCCGCCATCTGGTTACACCTAAAAATTCTGTCCATAAAAATTATGAACAGAATCAGTGACAAGGGGCAGCCCTGATGGAGTCCAACACCCACTGGAAATGAGTCTGGCTTATTACCGGCAATACGGACCAAGCTCTCACTGCGGTTGTACAGAGACTAAATGGCTCGCAGCAACGTTGTTATTATTAGTTATTATTAATCTCTGTCTCTCTTCCACAGTGTGTCTTTTGTCTTCTCTCTCCCCTCAGCCCCAACCAGTCTCAGCAGATGACTGCCCCTCGCTGAGCCTGGTTCTGCTGGAGGTTTCTTCCTGTCAAAAGGGAGTTTTTCCTTCCCACCGTCACCAAGTGCTGCTCAAAGGGGGTTATTTTGACTGTTGGGTTTTCTCTGTATTATTGTAGGGTCTTTATCTACAATATAAAGCACTTTGAAGCATTTGTTGTGATTTGGTGATATATAAATAAAATTTGAATTGAATTGAATTGAAGTGGGGCATGAAAATATTTCTTTTTGGGAAGTGGGGATAGATGGAAACAGTTCATTTACCAGGGTGTTAATGATTGCATAGAAAGTGAGAAGTTCCCCTGAGCTGCTTTCTCGTGGGAGTGATGTCACGGTAGTATTTCCTTAGCCATGGAAATGTAGCCAAGACTGACTGCTATCTTTATGCTATCTTTAGCTGTGAATTGTTGGGAGGATTTTTTTTTTTAAGCTTCGTGTCACTTGATCTGAATGAGTTTTTTGAGTTGCTATAAAAACAAAAGACATCCCAGTAAATCCAGCATAGTGTAACTTTAAGCATTAGCACTATTTAAATGGGTGAGCTTCATAAAAATCCATCCCCCATAAAGTTGTCACAAAGGGGAAAATTTGCTTTAGAGACCACAAAGTGTGTGTGTGTTTTCTTCTGCATAAAAGCTTGGAATTTTAATGGGAATTGTATTGCATGGGAATCTACAGGGAAATGACTTAATTTGGAGTCACCTTCAACTGCCCATTTAAGGAAATGCAGTTTTTGGTATCCCCCTCATATTCAGCTCCCAATATTACTGCTTGGTCTAGATATTCATGTTTACACAATAGACATGCTATATGGTTATGCATCTCAACCAAAAATGGATTGTTCCAAAATTTACAGCAGTCATTTTCATTTCAGGATATGTTGTGATAATTTAGTTCACCTGCATTTTTCTTGTTAAAATTGTAAAATATTTTCCCCAAATTGAATTTCCACCCAGGCAGCATGGTGACATAGTGGTTAGCACTGCTGCCTCACAGCTTGAATAACATAGGGGTTCGATTCCACCTTGGCCTGGGCCTCTCTCTCTCTCTGTGGAGTTTGCATGTTCTCCCCGTGTCTTTGTGGGTTTCCCCCCACAGTCCAAACACATGCACTTACTGGGGTTAGGTCACTCTAAATTGCCCATAGGTGTAAATGGTTGCCTGTCTCTGTGTTTGTCATGTAATGCTGTGGCAGGCAGAGGACCCCAAAGCAGGACTCCAGAGACAGACTAACTCAAAAACTCTATTGTATTGCTGGAAAACAGTACTGGACAGGGCCAGCAACATAACCTAAAAAGCACACACCGGAGGAAATCAATGACGACGTCGTGTCAAGAACAAAGTGAAAACACAGACAATATATACACAGCAGGTAATGGGCAAATGGGAAACAGCTGGGAGGGAAACACAGGAAGCAAAACTCGACATGACCAGGTGACTTACCAAAATAAAACAGTAAGACAAATGAGGGAACAACAACGCAGACCTGACACATGGAAACACTAAGAGCTAGATATATACAAAAGACGACTAATAAACATAATCAGAGATATAACCTAAAAAGAACACAAAACGCTGGGCCATCAGCCCAGGACCATGACAGTGTTGGCCCTGCGACAGGCTGCCTCTTGCCCTGTGTCAGCTAAGATAGGCTCCAGGGATAGGCCCAGCCCCCCTGTGACCCTGAATAGGGAGGATGGATGGATTGCCACTTTATTGTGGCAGAAGGGTTTGTGTGTCCCAGTGATCCCAGGAGGAGCCTACTGTACAGCATCAATGCTAACCCCTGCTTCACCATGCAACCCCTCCTACAAAATCACAATAAAAATCAATTTAAGGTAAATTATATGATTGGAACGTGTGGTGCAATGTAAAAAGGATTACCTTGTCTAAAACACATTTTCTTTTATTTGCTACTACCATCGGGCATCCACTGGGAAGTTGGGGCCTATGGGCTGAGATGTGTGATATAGAGAGCATACTTCCTCTAAATATAGCGCCTTCCTCTCTCATTCAGTTATATGGATATTATATATGGATATTTCTTTGCTCCCTGTCAACCCAATCTGCTTCTTAAGCATTCCATTTCTAATTCATATTAAAGCACAGCTAACACAAGATGATGAAACCTGTGGCAATCTATTTATCAAAGCTTCTCAACTGTCTTTGGGCACTTTAGCAGGGTTTTGTGAGAAAAGCAAAACAAGGAGATATATAGCTTTTCTAAAAGGGAGAAAATAAGGGGAAACGTAAAAAAAAATGTTACTTTAATGACACAATTCTTGTTCCTGTTGATACTCTATCTACATCTATAGCTGCAACATATTTGTGTTGTGGATTAAGTTTCTTTAAACTACATTGAGCACTTGTTAGAGTTTAAATGTGCTACATATATATAACATAGCTGTGCTTTCACTTTTTTAATAAAAAGAAAAAGCTTTTTGTAATCTAAATTTAAAAAAATACTACTAGGGGGCAATTTCCCTGTAGAGACGAATGGAGAAAAAGGCAAGTGGTCAGTTGAAGAAAGCCCTCACTGCAAATGATATTTTCAAATCTTGCACCCTGTGGTGGTGGTAATGAAGAGCTAGAAACACAAAACTAGCTTAGCTAGCATGGATAACTTTTTCAGCTCAGAAGGGTCCCTGTTATTCATGGCATATTATAAGTATTAACAGTGCTGAGTGACTTGTACACACTATGTGCCTCAACACTTGGCAACATCACTCTGTAACTTTATGTGGTCTGCCTCTTTGTGGCTTTGTTGCTGTGGTTCAAAAATGTTTGTGCTTTGCAATAATATCAGAAAGTGAACAAACTGACTTCTTCCAATGGTGGCATCCTATTGGTGGTAAAGTGTAAATCTGCTGCCTGAAAAAAATGAATCCCTATTAGTGATGCGTCGGTCACGAATGATCCAGCTCTAAGAGCTGGCTCTTTAAAGTGAATGACGGCAACGACTTCTGGGAGTGAGCCGTTTGTTTTTCGTTTTGTGGAAGCTGCATGTGATTGGTTAAGACACACACATACATACATACATACACACTTCCTTCATATGTTGAAACATTGAGCCACAAGTTGTTTCTTCGTCAGTTGGGATGCTGGGTTTCGAAGTCTCTATAGGTCCCAGATCCTCTTCATGTAACCCCGCTCGATGGGATTACATGTGTAGTAACATTCCAACAGTTCCTGATTCTCATCTCACACATGTCTCCAATATTGCCCTTGGGCATGTAGCACAATACATGAGTGAGGCCCAGAAAGGAATTGGCAGAGAAATCCGGGGAGCAAAACACCAGCTACTGGTACACAGGGCAGTCACACGAGACTGACCAACCTGTGCACCGCCTCGATTGATTACAAGAAAGCCTATGACTTAATGCCACATACATGGATCCTGGAATGCCTAGAACTGTACAAGATCAACAGGACCCTATGAGCATTCATCAAGAACTCAATGGGAATGTGGAGGACAACACTAGAGGCCAACTTCAAGCCAATGCACAAGTCAACATCAGGTGTGGGACTTACCAAGGAGACGCTCTGTCCCCACTGCTGTTCTGCATAGGCCTGAATCCCCTCAACCAGATCATCAACAAGACTGGCTACGGATACCGACTATGGAATGGAGCAACCATCAGCCACCTCCTGTACATGGATGACATCAAGCTGTATGCTAAGAGTTAACGAGATATCGATTCACTGATCTACACCACCAGGATCTACAGCTATCATATCGGAATGTCATTCGGAATGGAGAAGTGTAGTTGGATGGTAACTAAGAGAGGAAAAGTAGTCAGAACTGAGAGGATTACACTACCAGAAGGCAACTTTGCAGACATCGAGGACAGCTACAAGTACCTTGGAATCCCACAGGCAAGTGGGAACCATGAAGAGGCCGCTAGGAAAGCTGCAACCTCCAAGTACTTGTCAGCTGAATGGGAAGAACAAGATCTGGGCAATCAACACCTACGCCCTGCCATTTGTCAGAGACCCTGCTGGGATAATAAGCTGGCCAAAGGAGGAAATAGAAGCCACTGACATAAAAACAAGAAAGCTCCTTACCATGCATGGAGGGTTTCACCCCAAATCCAGCATACTGTATACTGATACTGTAGGGTTAAGAGAAAAAAAATAAATTAAAAAAAAGGAAAAAATGGAGAAACAAAGAGAAGAAAGGAGAAGAAAAACATACACATACATACACATATTGACATGTTTATACATATACACACATACACACAGTTCTGCTGTTTGTGGTAATGTGTGTATGTGTCTATGTCATGGAATGTACTCAATAAACTGGGCCAAACTGCAACCATACCCCCGGTGAACAAGAGGCGAATAGGGAAGGATTCAGGGGTCCAGGCCATCCACAGCCCACTAGGAGCTCAGAAGACCTAAGGCCACGCATCCTGGCGGGAACCGTGTGCCGACTCCAGAGGAGGAAGGAGGGAGATCCTGGACGAAACCCCCCAGCCTAAGGGCAAGGATCCATAGAGCAGTTTTTTTTCACTCATAGCAGAAAGATGGAGATACACTTAATGAAAACAGTAGTGCATTGGGTAAATAGTGGAAGTTGACAAAAATCAGTGTTGTGCTAAACCTGAAGTGGTCCTAAAGAAACATAGGAGATGATCTGCAGTGCTCAGGTGATGGGCCACAGGGAGAAAACCCACAATGTTACTACTATTTCAGCATGCCCACAGTGCTAGGCTGTGCCTATTCAAAAGCCATGAGTCAGCACACACACACACACACACACACACACACACACAGCCTTAGGCTGATGAGACATGCAGACTGCATGCTCAGCTGTCTGTGTCGGAGCTTTATGTTCTATAGCATCAAAATGAAACACAATTTAAAGCCTCTGTATAGAGCTGCCTGCAAGCTATGTGGAATGCAGTTTTATTTTTGTATTTAATGCTTTTAAACACACACACATAGAGAATCAAAACAGTATTTTCCTGTCTGTTGTGCCTGTTTTTACTGCATTTGAAGACTGGAAACTGAATGACACCGTCTTTTAAAGCAGGTGGTAAAGCCTGCATGAATAATTACAGCATAATAGTGCACTTTGGTTTGAAGGTCACTACACTGTTCATGAAACATGTTTAGGCCTTGTTTGATGTTTATTCTTAATATTGTGTTTTCTTGTTTTTTTGTGTTTTTTTGTGAAATCTGGTTTAAAAAGTTGCTGTTTAGATTTTGTGGCATATAACAACAATAGTTGTATTGTGTAGTTTATTTATTTAACTTCTTAGTTTTTGTTGTTTTGAACTTATCAAATTCAATATGGTTTTAATTAAAATAGTTTTAATCCGGAAAACACACGAAGAGTTTGTTGACTTTGGCCAAAGGTTTCTACCACAGGTTCTGCTGTTCTCCCTCAGATCTGAGCTCCAGAATATATGATATGATAATCTCTGAGATATTAAGCAGTTAAATTCAACAATGCCACTGGATTGCCTCTCTGTAGGAGGTCAATGTTTTCAGGTTTTTACTTCATTTGTCACTCATCTGCAGCTTGTCCTGAAACTGGGCAAAGTGCACAAGAATATCCTGTCTCTCTCCCCTCAGCCCCAACCGGTCTCAGCAGATGACTGCCCCTCCCTGAGCCTAGTTCTGCTGGAGGTTTCTTCCTGTTAAAAGGGAGTTTTTCCTTCCCACCTTCGCCAAGTGCTGCTCATAGGGGCTCGTTTTGACATCTGGGTTTTCTCTGCAGTATTGTTGGGTTTTTACCTTACAATACAAAGCGCCTTGTGGCCACTGTTGTGAATTGGCGCTGTATAAATAAAATTGATTTCATTTGATTTGATTTGAATATGAGGGCTGTTTGTACAAGTAGTTTATGCATATAGCTAACTGACATCGTGTCCCGTCTTCCTTTCTTTTCTCTGTGCAGGTGCTAAACGGAGTGATGTCAGCAGGCAAGCAGCAAGACAGTGAGGCAACAACACCTCTGTATGTGTATGAGTCCAAAGTACACTGTGCCAATGTGCTGTTGTGCCTGGAGGAGCAACGGCGGCAGGGCATCCTGTGCGATGTGACTGTACTGGTGGAGGGTAGGGAGGTACGAGCACACAGGGCTGTCCTTGCAGCTTGTAGCCGCTACTTCCTGCAAGCTCTGCTGAGACACAGCAGGTCACCTGGTGATGCAGAGCTCATCATTAGCCTGCCAGACAAGGTAAAAGAGCACAATGACAGCACAAATAAGAATGGGAACACTGACTCAAATTAAGGAGTAGACTCAGGTCATTAGTTAAGAAAGAAATGTTACAGGGTTATCTCAGTTTGGGCTACTGTGTTGCACTTGTCAGCATTCAGCATAGTACACTGAATTTCCCCTTCATGCCTTTTAGCAAAAACTATTCAGAGAGCTAGACCTGGTGTTACTGTTTGAAGGCAAACCATCTTTTCAGGATAAGGTGATGATTTCACTGGTTTCTCCTTAAAAGGGTTCATAGTCTTGTGCACAGAAAATCGGGAGAGTCTGTATGCAGAAAGAGTTTAAGAGAGAAGCTCTAATCCTTTAGACTTTGTTACTCATTTGACTGACCAACATGCTTCACAAAGTGTTTGATTAACCTTTTTAAAAGGCAACCTAAACAATGAAGGCAAATTCATTGCAAATAAAATGTATTTATAGAGCACCAGTTCAGAGCAACAGTCACCTCAACTCTCCACATATTGTGAAGTAAAAACCTTTCATTATTAAAAAGAAAACACCGACACTCATAAACAGGAAGAACTGTTTCAACACGAAAAGTCTTCTAGAAGAGCCAGAGAGGAGCAGCA
>VUQJ01040773.1:11782-27137 GCA_015108635.1 Andinoacara biseriatus | reverse complement strand
GTCAAGTTGGAGAGATTATATCTCTCGGCTGGCCTGGGAACGCCTTGGGGGTCACTGCTGATGAGCTGGTGGAGGTGGCTGGGGAGAGGGAAGTCTGGGCTTCTCTGCTTAGGCTCCTGCCCCCGCGACCCGGCCCCGGATAAGCGGAAGAAAATGGATGGATGGATGGATGTTTACAAATAATGAGAGTTGGGAGTGGCACAGAAAAAAGAGCCACGTTAGCATCCTGGGGACGGGAAATGTTGATTTTTCTGTCCCTGGCTGTAACACAGCCACAAAGGCTGGTTAGGCAAAGGGTGGTCTGCAAACAGTTGGCAAGTGGTTGCTGGGGGGAAACTCCTTGCTGCAGTCACCAGTAGTTTGTATGGAAGAAGCAGAGTCCCAGACTGATCTCAGGCTTGTCTTCTATAAACAATCATCATCTATATGACAGGCTCCTGTCAGCAGCAATAAAGTTAGACTATAAGTGCTCTCTCATTACAGAAGTATTTCGGGGACGGTAAAGTACTGCGGTGATCTCATCTCACTCATCTGACAGTGACATAGTTTGGAAAAATATCCAAACTGCTTATAAATTGCTGGGGACCAAAGGTGGGCTGTTGATTACAAGTGGTCTACTTCCTATTACAGAATTTTTTGTGGCATTCATGAGCAGCTTTATGGCAATCTAGCATTTGTTTTATTTAACTTGGACTAAAACTACAGCGCGCAGTATTTCACAGTGAATTATTATAATGTGCTTTCTGTTTCTTTTTCTATTGTGAGCCAAAGATTCACCCTTACACATTACCGAATCTCTTCATCGGTCCGGTTGCTCTCGCTGATAAATGACTCATTTGAGTGGTCACATCTCGTATTTTTTCTTTCCTTTTGTGTCTTTCCTGCTGCACTCACAGTTTCCAGGGTTTGCAGGCGACCACCAGCCGAGCTGAAGCCGAGCCAGATGTACGGGAGGCTTTTAGGGCCTGTAATATTTACTTTGGTGTTGGTCCAGGATTTCCAACAGATGATTGTGAATTTATGCAATCAATATGGGGGATCCTCCAGCTGAGCTCATTATGATAATTCCCTTTAGAGTTCTGCTTAATAACATTTGTTTTGCACATTTAGATGGGAGCACCATAACTGGCTGCTTCCAGCTCAGTCCTGTTATAATACAGGTCCACTTATTTATGGCTTCCACCTGACTGCCCAACACACTTTACTGGAATCTGAAAGACTTTCTTCCAAGACTGAACTCTTCCTCGTACAATTATCAGCATCCAATAGCGTGCAGTTTATCCTCACACCTCACGCCGCTTTAATCCAGCAGCATGATAACACTTAGCCGAGTGGAATATGAGGCTGTGATGGCTGACGTGCTGTATTTAGATGAGACAGAGCGCTTCTGGACAGAAGTATGCTTTTATCCTCGCATGACTGCAGGAACAGTCGGAGTGAGCGGCAGACGTCGGCGGTTTGTTTAACGCGCCGCTCTAACCTGAGCCTTCACACACACACCGCTGTGGAAACAGGTGGTGTTTCGAGATTTGTTTGAAAGTAGACCTGCGAATAATGAAAAAGGAATCAGCTCCATGTTCATCATGCTTCACTTCAGACAAGTTGTTATTAAATGATTTTTTTAACAAAGGATTTGGCAAGATTTAGAACTTTTGCCATTCTATAATAAACAATGGCATGGCCACAATGAAAATATTTACTTAATTCCCTAAAGTGACTTATGGCAACTTTGGCCACTAAACAGAGTGTCATAAGTGTTATGGCGTCAGGTGCCACAGTCTGTATAAATATTCCCTGTACACTTGTTTATAGGAAAACCCCCATCTGGTTTCAGCGAAACACAGTCAGACACGCTGGTGACCCCTGAGGATTTTTGCAAATGGAAAATATAACAAGGCTGTTTGCTAAGCTGGGGGGATAGCTTCACAGCAGTCAACTGTCAAGTGACAGACAAGACAGCGTTGTAAAAGACTACAGGCTCCACAGCCCTGAGCCCAGCCCTCTCCCAACCTGTAAACACAGACCCTGGCTTTTGAAGAACCATCCAAAAAAACCCAGTGGCCTTTATGTCATCCCGGCTTTACAGCATTTATAAATGATGATGCTGCTGAAGTGCTGCGCAAACTTGGAAGTTTAAATACGGGAGAACCAAAAGAATTAGCGGCCACATTTGCAACACCAGTACACCAGAAAGTAAGTAAATAAATAAATCAGCTGCTCCGCCATCCTTAAGAATGTAAACAAAACAATAAGTCATGATGGACGTGGAGATAAATTCTAAAATTCTATTACTGCACCTTTTCAGCCTCAGCTCATTGTTGAATTTATTATAGGACACAGGATTATTAAGCTTATTCATTTGAAAGTGCATTAAACAACCCAAGAATTTTTTGTTACTTTTACCTATTTTATGACCAATGTGGTTTAGTCTAGAAGGCCCCTAAAAGCAGCGCGTGACAGTCGACGCATACACAGAGCTGCTGTAAGTTATGGCAGACAGAGCGTTGGAGAAAGTTGAAAGGTCAGATGTTTCAAATAAACAAGAACAAGCTACTATAACTGTTTTTGCTGAAAGAAAGGCGATATGAAAGAATATTGGTAGGTAAAGAGTTCGGTTTCATGTGTTTGCCAGGCAGTGTTTTTCTGACTGTTATAATCAAGAGTTTAGTTTTTAATATGGAAGCCTATCAGTGCCAAAACAGTGCTCAGCATTGTTTCTCATTGTAGATTAATGATTATTGTATGATATTAAATATTAGAAATTTAAATCCTCTATACAAAAAAAATTTGGGGAGGAAAGGATCAGCTCTGCTCCAACACCAGAGCATCAGTAGTAGCATAGCAGCTCACAATCCATCACAGTTCAAAGGTAGTACGTTTTTCTCTCATTGGTTGGCTATATTTGCACAAACCAATGAGAATCAAAGTCCTATGAGAAGTCAAAACTCAGATTTAAAACAGTCATATCACTTATGTTAGCATAATGGTGACAGGAGGGGCTCAACCAGTCCTTCCTAATGTGGGCGTCAACCAACAGGACCACCCCCTCCATGCTCATGACCAATGAGATCGCCACAGGATGCAAGCAGGATGCAACAAGTGAGGCAGAGCAATATTCCAAACCGTCACATCATTGAGTTTTTCTTCCTTTATCGTTTTGTGAATGCAAAATTTATTATTGTTTAGTACATCAGGACTGAGAATTTTGTAAAATTATAACTACTCTGTATAAAGGCCATGCTTATGAAAATATAAAAGTGTCTATAAAATGCCAAATTGACCCTTTAGGTGCTGATTGTGTGCAAGTGTGATTAAATTCTAATTCTAATTAGCGGGTCACGTTGGCTCAGCTATCAGAAACAGCTGCCCTGCCAAAAATCCAAATCCAAATGGATGAGTTATAAAAACTAACTAGGAGGGCACTCAGCAGGGCGCTCACCTCGGCTACCCCAAATTGTCTATGCATGGATACTACACTGCCAAAATTTAATCAATAGCTCCTTTGCCCACCCCCAGCAACTCCAGAAATTTCCACTGAGATTTGTTCATTTTCCGAGTTATGCTGCTAACAGACAGAACAACGTGACTTCAAACACACCTATGACTGGGTAATGAAGGCACAGTGCAGTTGTTACGAAGGGGAGAATCATTTTCTATTCCATCATTTCAACGTGGGACTCTTGACTCACGTCTGAAGCCAGCCTCGAGTGGCCGTTAAATAAGAAAGCACTTCTGCACTGGCTTCGGTTTTTGGCCCTGGAGGCCGCTCGGTGAAGCTGGACGTTCATTTGTTGGACATTCGTAACGCAGTTAGCGGCCAAATCTGTGTTTACTTTCAGTTGGATTTAGAGGCAAGTGTTTGAAATGAACCAACTTATATTAGCCCTTTTAATGGACCCACCAGAGAGCCTCTTGATATTTTTCATAACCTTTAGTTAACTGCTTGTTTATAAATACTGACAAATTATAGTTAATATTAGTAAACTACACACATGTTCTGGATGCTATTGTCTGAGTTTTTATTTCATTTAGTCTCTTTATGAGGAGAATTGTCCTCATCAGACTCCAGGAGCATATTTATAGAGACGCAGAACATCCACAGGGTTTGGTGATAATGTTGTACATTTCTACACTGCATTGCTACTGTGAAAATTATACCGATAATGTATTCATTAGAACGCCAACCCTCAGTCAAAACTGATGTGATGAGAGGGTCACGAGCACGTGTCAGTCACTGCAGCTTCCAGTGTTCTCCTCCTTCAAACTGCTTCGCTTCGCCGGCCTTTATCTGCATAATTCACGTGAGGAATCGACTCGTGTGCGTTTTATCAACACCTTCAAAGTGCAAACAGTGAAAGATGCCCCAGACCCACTTACGCACACACACAACAGAAATGAAGTTGAACAGTAAGCAGCAGCAGAGCTTGCCTTGTGTCTTGTCTGGTTGCTCATGCCAAGAGACATTAAGATATTCCAGAGAAAAGGATCCGATAATATTTTACAGTTCACCAGATGTGTCCAGCGTGTTATGAAAAACACGCCTTCTATGAATTTATCATCTTCCAACCCCGTCCAGTCCTCAGAACAGACCAAATACTTCAAGGGCACGTGGTGGATAAGGAACTATTAGGCATTAAGAGCTTTAAGTAGATTCCCGCCCATCGCAGCATTACAGCACCCTCGACAGTGCAGTGGAAGGTAAGCCGAGGAGGTCAAAGGTCTAAATATACCGAATGCCAGCACAGACATCCAGAAGACTTAATTAGCCTGCGTTCAAATGTTTTGTCACAGCTCCAGCACAATGTAATGTGCATGATTTACACAACCTGAGAGCATCAGGCCTCATCCTGTACGTCATCCACTCCACGAGTCGAGAGAAGATTTACAACCAAACTTGAAGCAAGTATAAACAATTCTTTGCCACCATAAAGGATAAATCGGAAGATTAAAACTAGTTCAAACTGAGAGACAATAAAAACAAATCCGGAAGATTAAAAAATGCAGAAAGGGGATGAAAATATGAGGAGGAGAAGTGACCATGACTTCTTCTGAACTGGGCTAAAACTGATCCAACTAACAGGAACAGTGAGAGCTTTGGGTCTCTGCAGGAAATAAACTCATGAAAGAACTGAGGTTACTTTGCCTTGAGTATTAACACCTTACAGTGTTAATACTCAAGGTAATGGACTTATCTCCTGAAAACTGGAACCTGACATCAATAAAATATATCAGCCAATTCATGTAAGGTGGTCTGCACTCAACTGTACTGTCAGCTGCTGCTGACTGTGCAGGACAGATGAAGAACTGAATTTAAGCTTCCAACGACTGACAGTGTCCAAAACCAGCTGCAGGGTTTCCAATTCGGAGGCTCCGCAGCGTCCGAACCACACGGTGATGCAGCTGGTTAGGATGCTCATAAGTATCCACGGTGGGTGCTGGAGCGCTCACTCTTCTCAGTTTGTGGTGGAATCAGAGGTGCTGCCGGGCTTTGTCGGCCAGCGCAGATAACTGAGAAAAGGAAAAAATACGTTCCGAATGAATCATTCAGGTTGTTGCTCTGGAGTGTGCAGGCTCACGCCGATTAGAAACAATGCACGTTTGACAGCTTTCAGCAGCTGAACAAAGATGGCAGACACTGGCTCTCAGTCAGGAACATGTTTGATGATGTCACACAACCAGTGGCTTAATCTCACTTACTCCCGTCTCTGCCAGTTAGCTGCTAACTGAGTCGGAGAACCAGTTCACTTCCTAATAATCCCAGCATAAAGACTCTGGCTGCAATTCAGTGAGGAAACAGCAGATTGTCCCCAGTGATGGAGCTCCATCCATCCATCATCTTCCACGTATCCAATTCAGGGTCTCAGTTGGGCTAGAGCACATCCCAGCTGGGATTCGTTTGGGGGCTACATTTCAGCCAGTGGTGTTGGGGCTCTTAATCCACCATGTAAAACCAACCAGAAAGAATCAGATTGACATCAGCTTCATTTTTCAGCACAATGAGGATTCCTGATAGTGTTCCATTGTGTGTGCTTTTATATCAGTCATGGATTGGCCTCCCCAGAGCCCAGACCTCAACATTATTGAAGCTGTGTTGGATCATCCTGAGAGAACAGAACAAAAGGCAGCCAACATCCAAAGAAGAGCTCTGACCGTCCTTTAAGGATCCCGGAGAACTGTTCCTGAAGACTGCTAATTACAAGAAAGTTGATTTGATTTCTATATTTACAGCTGAGCACGAGTTGACTTGAAGCAAATTAAGGAGAAATGGTTGCACAATGGAGCATCTGTACACTTATTTAATGTTTATAAGTCTTTGTAAATAAAAGAGGACATTTGAGGAGAGGAGTGAAAGGTTCGTGTCCTCCGACAGCTCCACCTGAACCCCCGGATATTGAACCAACATCACTTGTTACTGCGGCACCACCAGCCTTGGAGCTTTCTGCGAGCGCATTTGGATTTATGACAGGACAAGACTCCAATAATGTCACCAATCTATAAAGAATAACTAGATATTGGAAGTTCAGTTAAATCCCAACAGAAACTTTTGGTGTACACAAAAAAAGCTCATTTTGATGGCTGAAATTTATTGCTATCAGGAGGCTGCTGCTACAAATTCTCGCTTCATGCTTGAATGGCAGATGAATTGAAGCGGATCACTAAAGGTATGCTTCAAATATTTATGGAGGTATTTTACTGCCGTCATAATCAGTACAATTTAAAGAATTTTAAGTGTTGTCTTGACCTGTGAACAAGCAATAAATAAAATATTTTGTGGCCAGTTCAATCTGGACTTTCTTGAGATCCCCCCTCTTATGCAGGTGTGTGCAGGAATCATCAGCTCCTAACACATAAATAGATTATGTGTTAGGAGCTGATGAAACTGCATCATGTCTGGAGCACTTTCGATTCAGAAAGCAGCAGAGCTAATATGTCAGGATGACTTTCACCAATTTGTACTCTCATGTTTTCCTCCGGACGTCAGCGCTGTCCCCACAGTTTGATCTTTAACAACAATCCACGTGTACATCAAATGTTATATTTACTTATTTATGAGTTCCATTGGTTGATGAACACAAACTCAGGTTGGAAACAGAAACCGTTCTGCGGAGGTAGAAATGCTCCAAACATTTGTGATTATATTTTGCTGCTGAATAAATCCGGTTTAATTATTTACCCGTTTGTCCTGTTCACGTTAAAGCTCGTTATCGTTGTAGCATTAATCACAGAGGTGAACTGAGTGATGTTGGTGACGCTCACTGATAATTTTGGGAACGCTTTCCCCGTCCTCGAATAACCCTTGTGACATCACTGCCCCGCAGCCTCCGTGCTGCTAAACAGGCTCCCCGCAGGCAACATGAATAATGACCTGTGTGTTTAACTTGCTCAATACAAAGAAGCCATGTAATCTAAATACATAAGGTAATATAAATACAAAGGAACCATATAATCTCACACACTGGAGTAGCGGACCCGGAGTATGTGCAGGCGGTGACATCTTGGCTGTGCCTCCCGCTGCTTCCCTGGTTGGGAAGGCTGGCACTCTCTGTGTTTAAAAAGCTCCCAGAAAGTTTACAGAGAGTGTACTTCTGCTGGGCTTTGTGTGACAAGCTTTAACGCACCATAGCCATCAGCAGCAAAACAGCCGCAGACCTCCCTGGAATCCACTTTGCCACTTTCCATTCATACATTTCCATGCATTTCACAGCTTCCTTTAGTGCCCAGTCTCTGCAAACCTGTGTTGACAATTAATACAGCTTTTGTTTGTCAGCCTGCATGCTGAGAGGCTACCGTGCATTCACTTCGCTTTTGTCCTGCCATGCGTCATCGTGCAGAATACGTTAATCCAGGGTGGATGCAGCAGTTAGGTCAGACCTCTGTTATATTAAAAAAGTCAATGTGAAGGTGCAGAATTCCCAAATGTCCATGATATTATGGCATGCACTATTTATTTTTAGGAAGTACAGCACAAAGTTGATAAAGTCTGACACTAAAAACTGAAAGAACTGTTTTTTGAGAAAGGCTTTTATGTTATATACACAATATCAAGTTTGCCAGTTACCAGCTGTAATGATTATAATGATGGATTGCTAACAATATATTAAATTGGAACAATTTTGGTAATTGATTGCTAAGGACGATTATCAAGCCAAAAGCCAAACATTTGCTTACTCAGAGGACATAATCACCAGATTTAGCCAGGATTGTTTTCCCTCCCTCAGGGTACCCAGTGGCCTCCATTCAGTCTTGAATCAGTTCAAATTCTGAGTGAAAGATCATCATCATGTTCACATACTGATTTATGTAGTGAACTACGTTTTAAAGGTTGGGCTCAGCTGAGGAAAGAATGACTTTAATATGACCTACAATACATATCTGTAATAAAAAGCTCAAACAAAGATGGCTGAGTCCCATTTAAAGCTCGCTCTCCGTCCCTCCTGGTGTCTTTCTCCTTTCTTATGGCACGTATGAACATTGATAACATGCTTCTTTCTAGGGAACCCGATAGCTTTACATTAAAGTGCTCTGTGTGCACACAGATGTTTTCATGTCTGTGTGGAAATGCGACTAAACACGTACGACACTAAATTTATCGCTTAATGTAAACCTTGGCTGCCTGTAAAATAAGATCCTGGGATTCGTAACCGTCACCCGCACGATTTGACTTGAATTCCCAGAAATTAAGTGTATCTGACAGATCTGTACGGCCTGCAATAGAAATAGTGAAACTTAAATTAAGATAAAAACCAACTTTGTACCGATGCCTGTTTAGTCACATAAGCTCCTAATCAGGATCTAATGATCCACAAAAGCAAAAACATCACAGTACTTTAAAGCCCTGAGAAGAGCCGTTTCAGGAGGCGTCTTCCCCAAAGACCAATGGATCAAATATTGTACAGAAGCTCCCAGCTGTGGAGAATTTCCAACATCAAAAGATTTGGTATAAATTGAGGATTTATTACTTATATCTTTATTTAATCTCACCTTCATTATTACAACTAATTTTTGTCAGCTGAGGAAAAAAAAGAAAAAGAATGAAAAGTGTTTTTGAAACTGCAGCTACTACAAAATGATACTAATTGATACTAATAATGCATCTCAGAAAAGTTGGGATGTGGCAAAAAAAAGGCTGGAAAAGTAAGTGGAACTAACATTTTGCAACTAATTAGGTTGATTTGCAACAGGTCAGTGACATAATTGGGTGTAAAAAGAGCATCTTAGAGAGGCAGAATTTCTCAGAAGGTTCACTGAGCTGCAAAAAAATCTCTACAAATTTGTAGAAGGATTTCTGAATAATGCAGGGCTGCAACGATTCCTCGAGCAATTCCATTCTAAAAGAAATCCTCAACACATATTTGTTTGATGCGTTGTTTAAACTCTGCAGCTCAGGCGTCTCTGTGCGAGCGCGGCGTTTCACCCACATCGGCAGCGTTAAAGTTCTCCGTAACAGCACCGGAATTCCTTCATTTGGAAAAACGACCCTTTAACACCGACACGTTTTTCCACGCCTCCAGTGCTCGCTGCACCCGTCTGTGTGCGCGGTGTTCGCTGTGCTGAGAATTCTGGTTGTTAGCTACCAGAACAGATCGCTATAACCACAGTTTGCTACAGGCCGCCACCATTAGCATTAGCAACCGTTCGGTACCAACAGGAAACTGTTGAGTCGTATTAGTTGTATTTTTTTTTTATTAAAATAGTACATTTTCTCTTTTTTAACATTTGATATGTTTTCTATGATCTATTGTGAATAAAATATTGCTTTATGAGCTCTAAAAATCATAGTATTCTGTTTTTATTTCATTTTTAATTCAGTTTGTATACCTGCTGCAAAACATACACATTTCTAATATTCCATTTGATATTTGCAGCACTTTAATATTTGCAAAAGCAAGATTTTGGCATGTAAAGAAGCTTTTGTGTGTGTGCTTCAGTGCATCGCTTCATTTGAATTATGATTAATTTTCAACCCCCCCGATGTTCTGCAGGCACTGAGTAATATGCAGACACAGTCATAGAGCCAGTATGAGGTGGAAAGAGAAGACAGCACTTCATCGATCTGTTATTTTAACTTCTTGCAGATATTGCTAACAATAAAAAGTCTCCATGATGTCAGTTCCAGGAAGCCACATCTCTAAGCAGCAATATTTACATTACACTTGGTGCTTGGAAATCAGAAGTAGGCTGGCTAACGCTCGCAGCAGCTTTGTCGTCACAGGCAAACAGCCGAGGCTGAAGCAGAGACACGACTGCACACATCTTTACATGAAACGTCTTTGCACACACTCCATATTTATGTAACCTTACTACTTGTTGTACACTCAACCATAAACACACACTGTATTAACAGTTTACCACAAGAGTCAAAACTACTTCCCCACTAGTTTTGGCTCAAAACCTTTTGACTGATCGCACAGTGATGAATCACAAATATAGATATTTTACTTTTAAAGATTGTGAAATCCCAGCCATAATGTAACAACTTGCTCTATTTTAGCTACAGTTTAAATTAGAAACTCAACTTAATGCGAACACCTAAGTGAAACCCTCATTAAACGCCATGGTAACCGCTGAGGTTATATGAGAATAAGAGTTCCCCTCCTTTGTGTAGATTACTGAATTCTGTTAAATTGCATTAATATGACACATTCTAACTATGGTGCTTCCATCCAGCTCCTTCCTCAACATGAAGTGGAGATTCCTCAAAGGACTGACGTGATGCTTCAAGGCTGAGAGTCTTTGCTTGGTCATTTCTAAGGTCTCGGGTGTCCTCTAGTCTTCTTCCATGGAGGGCACTGCTCCTCGTTATAGCCAAGCATCTCAAGCATCACCATTACCACAGTACATCAGCTGATTGGTCTCAGTGATGGTCATAGTGGGGATTGTCTGCAGTGCTGGATTCACATCCTCTAGTAGACTTTCAGAGGGTACTTCATGTAGTCTTGGTAATCAGCTTAACCATGATCTTATCTTTGCTCTGGCATTCAACCTACCTGCTGTCCTGGCTCCCCTTTGCAGCAGCATTTGTGTTGTACTGGTACTGCATATATACACATAGTATAAATGAATGAAGGCAGCAAAAAAATATACTTTTCCAGCATAACTTAAAGATGTTATGAAAACACTGTCTTCAACAAAATCAAGCGGTGAGTACAAAGAATACAGCAACAAAGTCAGACACCAGAAAGTTAGAGTGAGGCATGTGAGAGGTTGTAAACAGATCAGCCAGATTATCTAAACCATTTTATTTGGCACATCAGCCAAAAGCAAATGCACCCGAAAGCCCTCACTGCACAAGAACAGTGTTCGAGTCAAAGTGGAACCAGCAAAGTCAGTCTGTACACTGAAAGGTGAAAGTTTGCATAACCAACTGTTTAGATAACACACAACTCACTTTTATGTGGTCAAGAAGAAAGTTTGATTAAACAAGTGTTGCTGTGTTTGTCTGCTACTAATTACTGTTATTGTTAGCTTTGAGTAGGTTGGCAACTTCACAGCTTAAAGGTCAGGATCTTTTGAACCAAACTGGGTGTAAAAAGAGGAGCTAATGCTAAGAGCACTTATAATAAAATAAAAAAAAAAACCTGCCATGAACTCAGACAGATCCTCCTCAGCCCCCCTTCACTTCTGGGTCCCATTTTATTCTCAGCCATAATGCTTTCATTGATTTAGATTATTATTATTATTATTATTATTATTATTATTTCCAGTGTTATGCAGATGATACACAGCTATATGTATGCTGGCAGGCGGTATAGCTCAGATCAGGACAGCACACTTTCAAACTTCCTCTCTTTTTCAGCTGTTTTCCACAAAAAGTTACAGGACAGTTTGTTATCATGAAACGTATTTGAAACATGCCAAGTCCTTCAATTCAATTCAATTCAATTTTACTTATATAGAACCAAAGCAATAAACAGTCGCCTCAAGGCACTTTGTACAATAATTACAGAGAAAAACCCAACAGTCAAAACGACCCCCTATGAGCAGCACTTGGTGACAGTGGGAAGGAAAAACTCCCTTTTAACAGGAAGAAACCTCCAGCAGAACCAAGCTCAGGGAGGGGCAGTCATCTGCTGAGGGGGGAGAGAGAGGACAAAAGACATGCTGTGGAGGAGACACAAATTAATAATAACTAATTAAATGCAGAGTGGGGAATAAACAGAGTGAAAAAAGATGAATGAAAAAGAAATGCATCATGGGAACCCCCCCAGCAGCCTAGGCCTATAGCAGCATAACTAAGGGAGGGTTCAGGGTCACCTGATCCAGCCCTAACTATAAGCTTGATCATAAAGGAAAGTTTGAAGCCTAATCTTAAAAATAGAGAGGGTGTCTGTCTCCTGAACCCAAACTGGGAGCTGGTTCCACAGAAGAGGGGCCTGAAAGCTGAAGGCTCTGCCTCCCATTCTACTCTCAGGAGCTTGAAAATGAAAATGACTCACGCCACAGGAGCCTATCCCACCTCAACTTTAAAACATCAAATAGCATCTGACAAAAATGTATTTTGAAGCGTACTGATGACTTAAAAACTAGCTTCTGTTGTGCCATGTGCTCTCAAGGAATCTTAAACTGCCAGACCGACCAAGTCTCGCTGCCATGGCCCATTTTTCCACATTAATGATATAAGGCAGCTAATGATCTGCTCATATACAACATAATAACGAGCCTTGGAGTTCATGTATCTGTACAGTAGCGTGACAACACGTGCTCCAACACTGCCTCTGATGACAAAGTGTCCCTGATCTTTGGGCAGTAGACACACATTGGAGATCCTCACCAGCACATTCCTCCGCCCAAACATTTAAACGTGACATGCTGCAGGAGCGCCTCGCCCTGACGCGACTCCATGTAGCTCCTTGACGAGGGCCAGGTGTGGAATTTAAAATTTTTTTTTATATATTTTTAAATACCAAATGTCCCTTTTCTTTCCAGGAGCTTATGAATAGATGTATATCTGCGAAAGGTAAAAAAGAATTGATGGGTCTGCTCGTTCCAGGAGAGCGCAGAGATCTGAGCCTGCGCCGGCCTCATCAGACACAAGAAAGCTGAGCGGAGACTTACAAGATGCTGTTCTTGTTTAATAGGTGTCACATCAGCTTCAAAACACTAGAAGCAGACAGCCAAGAGGATTTTTTTCCATTTCTGAGGCTCCAGATCGGTGTAGTCTGTGTACTTTCACTGTTTTATAAAAGCACGGTGAATGTGGACATGTCTTTTGTTCAAGATGACGCATTTAAGTGTGTCTGAGTCTCTGGCTACTTAGTGTTTAGTGCATGCCTTCACATATCCAAAAAAATACATTCAAACTCATAACCGCATCACTTTCTTTGTTATATTTATTCAAGAGGAAATAATTTTGCATCTCTGAGTGTTTAGAGAGATCTAATGCAGATAAGTGCAGCCGGAATTTCGAATGAATGATGTCATCTAAATTGAAGCCTGCTGTTTCAGTTGTACATTGCTAATGTAATAAATAGCTGTGCCTTGGATCAGGAGTTTGAACAAATATCTATTTGTGATGAGTGCCAATATGTGAGGACTAATATGGTGATTGTGTTTTATCTAATTGGCAAAGCTCAAAGATTTGCAAACTGTAAAATATGTTCTTCTTTCAGGACGCTTTGTTATGTTGCCTGTCCTGCATCCTTACAAAAACACTGCCGTTAGCTGTCGATGTTATGCTGCACAACGCAGAATCGTGTCACAAAACGACTCCTTTCGGGGCAAATATAGGGCACAGACCCCCAAAACAAAACAAAACACAAAAAAAAAGCAGAGAAATCGATAAAAAATAAAGTAGTGTCTGACATCCCGTCACACGTGTTTAATGAGTTCTCGCTATTCGGAAAATAACAGCCGTGTTCTGACGTGTGTAACATCTTATCTCCTTTGCTCTTTTCCTTTGTGATTTCTGTTGCATTTCCAAGACAAGCACAGGCAGCGCCAGCAGTACTTGATGCAGTTTGGATGGGCCCTCTGGGGAAGCAGCGCCCAAATTAAGCCCTCTGAGCCGTGAGGTAGCGGGAGTTTGGCCCAGAGCAGAAAGGGAGGCAGACGAGGGAGGAGATGAGGAGGGAGAGAAAAGGGAGGAGGGAAAGACGAGACAAGAATGATCAGATGAAAGTTGAAATTAACGGAGAGCTGTTATCTGGGCGCACGGGGCTGTGATGAAATGTGGCGATGATATTTAGAATGTGAGAAAGAAATTTCTCTGTTGTGTTTTATTGGTCTGAATGGATAACAGACCTGAAAGAAAAATAAAAAAAAATCACAGTTCTTTGATTGTAATCCGCCTGCTTATATGAACCTAAACTCATTTACAAAAGAAGAATGTTTCAGCGTCACTTTAAGTATCAGTTTGAGCGGTTTAAGCCTCAGCTGTGACTGCAGGTACGGAGGGTTTGGGTGGTCTGTGCGTCCCATTCATATCAATGCAATATGTGAGGAATATCTCAGGAAGGTGGACTCAAGTTTGATGGCCAAAGGTCAGAGGTTACTGTGACCTAGCAAAGCAGATATTCTGGCAATAAATTGAGAATTCAAAAGCTAATTGTGACAAAAATGTTTACAGGCTCTAAAGAGCAAATGACATATTTTCTTGCATCAAACTATTGAAGTAAAAACAGCTAATGATGCTGAGGATCTCCTTCCCTTAAAACACACCAAAGTAAACATGTTGTAGCTTTTACAGTTTTATTGTGAAACTGGCCACAACGATTACCAACAATAAGGAAATGAGCAGAGTAATAAAATCAGATACAAACACACCACTAATATATCACTATCGCTACATATCACTAATACAAATTATTCAATAACCAAAAACAGATTTTTTATCTCAGCCATCAGATTTATCTTGCAGCCCCATGAAAAGGCAGGTTCACAACAACTGGTTTTATTTGGGTGCTTTCAGTGAAAAACTTTACATAATTAATAATGTTTATGATAATACATTTCTGACTTCGAAAGGGCGCACAACTGATCAGCTTACAATATCAGCATTTTCCCAATATTTCTGAGAGCTCAATGAATAAAAGCGTCAATTAGTGATAGTCAAAAATTATTTTTTAAAAGATCTAAATAATAAAACCGTAAAATTTCTCTTGGCCTCGGCTGAAGCCTTTTTGAAGAATGGCAAAACTAAAAATCACACCACCAGAAAAACCAAAAGCCAAAAAGTAACATTTTATTAGATAAATGACTGTTTGCTCTCTGAAGACCATGAATTCATCCAGAGATACTTTATGCTGCTGACTGATGATGAGCTCCTAAAGAAATCCTTCACGTGTTTTTGTTGTTACAGTTCAACATTTAAAAGGTCACACAGAGGTCACCAAATAATCTAATTATGTTCTTACAA
>VUQJ01040759.1:0-10623 GCA_015108635.1 Andinoacara biseriatus | reverse complement strand
TATGCCTAGAAATTCTGTCCATAAAAATTATGAACAGAATCTGTGACAAAGGGCAGCCCTGACGGAGTCCAACACCCACAGGATACAAGTCTGACTTATTGCCGGCTATATGGACCAAGCTCTCACTGCGGTTTGTACAGGGACTGACACCCCATACTCCCGCAGGACCTCCCACAGGATACCCCGAGGGACACTGTCAAATGCCTTTTCCAAGTCCACAAAGCACATGTTGACTGGTTGGGCAAACTCCCACTTGAATATCCCACACCACGTTTAGGTGCGCCAGGTCTGCCCACCATCCTCCCTCGCCACCTGATCCGACTCACCACCAGGTGGTGATCAGTTGACAGCTCAGCTCCTCTCTTCATCCGAGTGTCCAGAAAATACGGCCGCAGATCTGGTCGTAGGATTACAAAATCAATCGACCGGCAACCTAGGGTGTCCTGGTGCCACGTGCACTTATGGACATCCTTATGTTCGAACATGGTGTTCATTATGGACAAACTGTGGTTTGCACAGAAGTCCAATAACAAGACACCATTTGGGTTCAGATGGTTAGTGCCCGGCCACCTGACGCTCTCCCTCGAGCTCCCTGCTCCAGGCCTGGCTCCAGGGTGGGGGCCCCGGTAACCCTATCCCGGGTAGGGTAAACAGTTCCCTTATTGGTATTTCCATGGGGGTTTTCTGAACCACTCTTTGTACGGTCCCTCACCAATTTGCCATGGAAGACCCTATAAGGGGGACAAGTCCTGGACAACATAGCTCCTGGGATCACTCATAAAATCTGAGTTTACAAGTGTCTCACCCTCAGCTGATAAACCTGCAATAATTAGTCAAAATCCATTTACATTTGCTACACTCACTGTGGAGGACTGTGTTATTACTGCTACTCTTTCCATATAGAAATACTGTATCTTGTGACCCCAACCCCAATTCCCAAAAAGTGTCAAATATAAATCCATGCAGTGACTTGCAAATATCGCAAACCCATATTTTATTCACAACAGGACACAGACAAGATTTCAAATGTTAAAACTGTGACATTTTACAGTTTCCTAGAAAATATGAGCTTATTTTGAATTTGAACTCAGCACATAAAGTTGGGACAGGAGCAACAAAGGAGGGTTGGAGTCCGTGCCCGGGTGGAGGTATGAGGTTGAACCCGGTTCAGTGCCAACTTTTCTGGGACCTGTTGCTGCCATCAAATTCGAAATGAGCTCTTTTTGTTTTTCTTAAAATGGGACATTTTCTGATGTTCTCTTGTGTGTAAAATCATGGTTTGTGAGATTTGCAGATCATTGCATTCACGCGTCACAAAGTGACCACCATGTTCTCATATCTTCAGATAAAAATATATTCAGGCCTTTGTGCTCATCATCGGCTCGTGTGACTGATCAGATCTTGTTTCCACCCAGCCTCCAGTGGATGCATCCACCCAGGACACCATGATGGCTGTGCTGGTGGAGATGGGTTTTGCAGACCGGTCGCTGAACCAGCGGCTGCTGAAGGAACACAACTACAACCTGCTGGACGTGGTCAACGAGCTCGTTCAGATGACCGACAATGACTGGTACTCCACACGTTACTGATGAGGAGATGAAGCGCGCTCTTCCTCCTGTTCAGCTCTCCACTAATTTGCCCTTTTGGATTGAGGGCAGTCTTCGCTATGACCATATAAGGGGACATTCCAGCCAAACCTGGATGCTGTAGTGGACCATCAAACACCCACCTGTCTCTGTAGTGTTACTTTCAGCGTAGATCTTGATAGTGGCAGGTTTTCTTTGCATATCCGTCTAAGAAAGAAGAAAAGCGATGCATCCTAGGTTTTCAAATGTGTTTCACACAACAAGCTTACACCATGTAGTTTTATTTAAGTGTGGAAAACCAAGAAGCGTAAAAGCTAATAAAAGTATTCACTTCCATCAAACTTAATGAGGTGAGCTAAAGCTACAGACAGTTGTACATTTGTTTATTGAAAGTGATGCTAGATCATGTTTGTTGCAGGTATATATAGATGAAAAGCTGTCCACAGCAGCTTCCTGCTTTTCCCTTTGCACAGCGCTGAAGTACAAAGCAGCACGATTCTGTTCTTGTGCACTGAGAAGAATGGAAAGATTAGTCACCTTTTGGCAAAAGCAGACACTAAATTCAGAAGCGATGCCTTCAGTGCTGAAGCAGAGGCCTTACCTGCCCCAGAGAGCCTAATCAGACTGGTCTGAGTGATGATAATGAAGGCTCAGTCACACCTGTGGTGATGGTGCTGCATGTTTCTGCATATTGTGGTTTTTTTTTTTTTAAAAAAAGTAACAACTGATGCTTGACTACACAGTTTAGTGAACAGCGGTAGGCAGGGTTAGGGTGAGCTAATGCTGTTCGTGTCACAAAGCTAACGTTAAGTTTGCACATTTTATTTCAAGACCTATAAAAGGCCAACTTCCCCGCAGTTCAACATGAGACGGCGGATTTGCAGGAATTTCCTGGGAAAACGGTTTTTCCTATGAAATGTTTGTGTTCTGAATGCTGGTGTGACTCAGCCTGACAGCTCTGGCCTCATGTCTGCTTCAGGTTTGCTTATTGTTCTGTGAATTTTCTCTGGCCAGTGCACCAGTTAACCAGGTTACTGGTAGCTGTAAAAGCTAAATGAACTTTACTACTTGGGTTGTAAATAGTTAGCGATGCAAACTGAGTGTGGGTAAGGAAACCAGAACCGGGTGATGCTCACGTGTTTTCCTTTCACTATGTTTTCTTTACTGTGTTCGGTGCTCCAAATCAAAGAGCGGGACCACATTAAGTGTTTGTGACTTTGTGATGATGAATGTGATGAAGTACATTATCTGACCTTTAAACTACTGTACTATTCAAAAACAAGCATTCCCCTCTGTCGCAGAACTCAAACAGCTGCATTCGACAGGAAGAGGTCGCGTGCACGGTCTCATCAGTCATGTTAGTTAAAGGATGATGAGCTCTGCAGCGTTTTCATTCATTACTGTATCTCAGATTTTGGTTGCCCTTGTTCTGTAACTTTAGTCAGTCACTGAAACTAAAGGGATCTTACGTACATTTTAACAATATGTATGCATAACCTGCTTTAGACAATTTAAAAAAATCCTCCTTTCCACACACTGTACCTGAGACTTTGAGTGGCAGGAACTAAAAAAAAAAAGCTTCTTTCAGACTTTTTGCTTCTTTCTCTGCAGTCTGAATGTTGGTCACTGAGATTAGCAGTTGCATCAAAGTGGAGACAGATTTAAGGTAAGGACACTGGTTTTCAGGAGCTACTGCAGAGCCTGACTTGCTAACAATCAGATTTGTTTAGCCAGAACTTAAATTCAAGCCCAGTCCCTGTTGTGGAAACACATAGAGGTCCTCTGAAGGTTCCTAGTCTCTGTGGAAAGTCTCTAAGGGTGAGAGGTTATTCTAAATGACTCTGATTAAGCTGGCTCTGTGCTCCCTGACCCTGCTACACAGACCAGTGGCTCAGCTAACCGTGTCTAAGTGTTTCTAGCAGTCCTGCTGGCTGAAACCCACGTTTGATCAGGCCTGTGGTGTCATCAGCTCACCTGCTCCATTTGGTTTGTGGGGGAGATGCTCATTGAGATCTCCTGAGGGGGGCCTGGGTGAACTTGACCTGGTTTCAGCATTGAGCCAGTCATTTGGGACCTGTGGTAACACCTTTGTGTTTCAACACTTGAGTACGTGGGTTTTCTGTGATCCATTAGAAGCCAAATAGAGGGGTGTGGACTTATAATTTGGCGCATCTCATAGCAGCTGTGATAAAGTTTGAGATGCTTTATTGTCATTGTTTAAAGGCTGCAGAGATCCTGCAGGGTAACACCACCTAAATGTTCCTTTCTCCTCTGTGAATCCCATAAATGTGGATGCTTAATAAGTTGACTGTGATGGCGCATTGCTTGCTCAGGTGTACAGAGGTGGGTGTGTACAGTAAAGTCATTCCAAATTCTGCTGGGAATGTGTCTAACTGTGGGAAATGTGTGTTCTTTTTCCTTTGCAGATATACAAATATACAAATGCTCCTAGCTGGACCTTAGTTGACTTCATTAGTTAAAGTTAAGAGTTGAGATCATTTAAGGTGCTCGTGCTTTGAATGCTTGAAGGCTGTTTGGAAATGTAATGTTGTATTTTTGGGCTAAATGTGTGGTGGTTAAAGCTGCTCTGCTGTGTAATCTTATACTTTGTAATAAACGTGACTGATTTCATGAAAGGGTGTGAAGGATTTGTGGTTGGATATGAAAAAATACTTTAATAAAAGACTGTGATCAGCTGTGTGTTATACCTTACATTATTATTGGTGGACATGCTGCAGCGCTGACGTTGCATTTTTCATTTCTTATCTTTTTGCCAAGATGTCAGTTAATCTGTAACACAACAGGAGTTGAAGGTCGATGCCACTGTTATGAAGTTAACACTGTTATAACTCAGCAAAGAAGAAACAGTGAAGCAGCCTGGCTCTGAGTGAAACACCATCCACAGACCCACACCTCTAAAGCACTGCAAGAAGTTATTACACCCAGAAATCAAACATCAAATGTGTTTTAACACATGTCTGCATTCGTGTTTGGTTTACGGGAAGGATTACAGGTATTCAATCTGGGCCCACGGGCTCGTGTGCAGTACTCCAGAAAACTGAGAGAGGCCCAAGGAGGATGATGCTGTGTGTAAGTCAAATGTTGATTGGTTGAAAAGTGGACCTGACCAGAAAGCATGAAAAAGATCAAAGATGGAAAAAACATGAAAAGTGCAAACAGTGGCTGCTTTCACTGGAGCTCCTTGTACAGCCCGCTCACTGGTTGCTCCACATTTTCGCCCCTGCTGTGCGTTGGCTCTGCGTATGACCAGCGTACAGCCGTGCCCGTCCCTTCAGCGTGGATCAAGCGGACCATGACGTGCTTCAGAGGTGACTTCAGCTGGTTTCCTAGTTCCTGTGCTCTCTCCTGGCTGTCTTTTAAAGGAATTAACCATGTTTTTGTTACACCTCTGGTACATTATGATGAATCTTCAGCATTCGAGAAAAAAATAATGCCCATAATGATCTAAAACACTAAACTGTTAACTGCAGTGATGTACAGTAAAGAGAGATGAGTCAGATCAGCCATAAAAGTGTTATCACTGGTCTTCTTAACCTGGTTTCCATAAATTCTGGAATTAGTAGCGGAATTTAATTTTTTTTTTTGCAATATTCCATTCAACATGAAACAAGAAGTATAATACCATTGTTCTTCTAACATGAATATGACTATGTCACTCATACAGTAGGTCTGTGTAGGTTCTCAGTCATCCAGGTCGTGGTATCACTGGAGACATTTCACCTCTCATTAAAAAAAAGGCTTCTTCAGTTCTCAGGCCAAAGGTGGAGAGACCCAGGTATTTAAACCCCAGAGGGTGGAGTCCCCTGGAGGTGCTCGTGACCTTCTATTGTTCATGTGCATAATCCCGTGTCAAGTTGTGAAAGGAGTCGTGGGTCATTACAATCAGTGGTTTCAGGTGAAACCAATTTGGGACTTCATTCTATCAAGTGACCTATTGAGGTCACCTGGACAAAGGTATGAATGGGGGTTGAGGCACCTGGGGAGGGAGCTCAGGACAGCACTGTACGACTATGTCTCCAACTTTCCCCTGTCTAGAATTCGGTCCGTGTACAGCTGATTGACTAGTCATGAGGAGAGAGAAATGTATCTGTTCCTGTAGTGTCAGCTTTCACACAGCAGTTGGCAGTATTTGAACCTCTTGAGAAGCTGGAGCAGGATGAAACTGTGAAAACATGTGGTGGAGCTTTCAATGACTTTTTGACATTGATACAATGACACAGACCACTGTGTTTGTGGCCAGTCTCAGTGTGATGTGATGCTCAGACTGTAAGATGGAACAAAAAAAAACCTTACAAACATGTCTCGATATTTCAAAGGGAACCGGCATTCAGCAGTGAAACGTGTGATTTTATTTTCTTCTGTCTTTCTATTTTAGCTTCAGATAATTTTTTTCAGAGCTCCACTATCTTGGATAGGGAAGTAAAGTAGGAATAGGACCAGAGATCCTCACATCCAGGCCTCGAGGGCCCGTGTCCTGCAGGTTTTAGATGTGTCTCTGCTTCAACACACCTGAGTCAAATATAGAAGTCATTAGCCAGACTTAGGAGAACTTGACTGTATACTGAGGAGGTAATTCAGCCATTTGATTCAGGTGTGTTGGATCAGGAAAACATCTAAAACCTGCAGTACGCCGGCCCTCATGGACTGATGTACAAATCAATCTGCCTGCAATTAAAATCCTTACACTCTTTGATGTTCCACCTTTAAATAGAGCCAAGAAATGTACTAAACAGCATCCAGTTGACCCAGTTAATTTCATCATTTTAGAACCATTTCACAAGACTCATCTCAGGGCAGCATGTATTTTGAAGACTTCACTGTACCAAAGATGGGATTGCTGATTTTCTACTTGGCAACATTGTACTTCTTTTATAACAGGAAGTAGCCTGTGACAGAAGCAGGATCGGGGCTGGAGCGTGTTCATTTAGTGTTCTGTATGTAATTGTGAGAAGTTTAAAATCAACTAGGAGCCGATGTAAGGAGTACAATATTATAATATAATGTAGGAGTAATTATAACAGCAGGCTGGCCATAGCATTTTGAACCGTGAAGCAGATGATTTGTCCAAGCTGGCTAACGTGGCATTGCAGTAATGTGGGCATGATGATACAAATGCAACACAAACAATTGTCTGCAGTTGAGTGGAGGAGACTTTAGCAATGTAGAGATATTCCTTTAATAAAAGAGAGAAATGAGAAAGAGATGCAATGCAAATATTAGTTAGCAGATGAGTGAAAGAAAGCAATCGTTTGATTCTTGCATACACAGTACAGAGGTTTGGACTCACTGTCTAATTCAGAGGTTTTTAATTATTTAAAAAGTGTCTGCATTGTAAATTGATTCTAAAGTAATCCAAACTATGAAGAAATATATATGGAGTGGGCACCTCTGCTTAGACGACAGCTTTGCACATCTGGACATTTCCTCAGTCAGCTTTGTGAGGGTCAGGTAACAGCTGTGCCTCATCAAGAGTTCGTTTATTTCTTGCCCTCTAAATGTGTTTGAGACCATCAGTTGTGTTGTGAAGAGGTCGAGGTTGGTATACGGTGATTATTTCAGTAATGTTCTAATTCATATTAATTCATAATAAGGCAATGACTCAACCAAGTAAAGAAACACGACAGTCCATCATTACTTTAAGAAATGAAGGTCATTCAATCTGAAAAATATCAAGAACTTTGAAAGTATCCTCGAGTGCAGTCACAAAGACCATCAAAGTTTGTGATGAAACCGGCTCGCGTCAGGACCGCCCCAGCAAAGGAAGACCATGAGTTCGCTCTGTAACAGGATCAGTTCATTAGGTAGGTTTTGGTAGCTTTTTTTTCCTCGATAAATGAAATAATCATTTAAAAAAAAAATTTTTTTTTGCTTGGGTTATCTTTGTCTAATATTACTTTTTTTTTGGTAGATGATTTCAAAGATGGAAGTGTGACAAATATGCAAAAAATACAAAATTGTTCTTTGCAGCACTTCATGTCACTTGATAATTATTAGATGCAGAACATTCAGGCGAAGAGGAACAGAGCTTCTACATGTTCCCACAGTTTGATTTATTTGAAGTAGCTGATGAATCAACCATGTCTGCAACCTCCTCTTAACCTTTTATTTCGTTTAATCTTGTGGTTTAATCCTATAATATTTTATCATGATTGTGTGTCTGTATGTGCACATGTATGTTTCATGTCTTTAACGTCTCCTGAATAATGCTATTCAAATAAAGTGGCTTCCACTACGATCACTGTGGTCCTAACTGTTGTCTTTGGTCTGCAGTGTCCCTGTCACAAATGAAGTCATTGTCTCTCTCTCTCTCACATGTGTATGTGTGTGTGTGTGTGTGTGTGTAGCTTCATCAGTGTACATTCTGAATATCTGTCAGATTGTCTAAGGGTCCATCAGCACTTAAACACAGAGACATGAACTGAGGCATTTTCATTTATTACATGCCCAGTTCACTCAGATGCAGCTTTTATACAATAGAATACAGATGTGCTTCTACGTGGTCCAGTGGTGCTCACAGAACAGAGGCCTTCCTCCTCTTCTTTACCACTGCTGTGTGTACTGCAGAGACTGAAAGATAAAACAGGTGAAGACACAGGCCATTCTACTAAGATGGGTGATCCTGATAAATACAAAGAGAGAATGAAAACCTTCTCATAGGAAGGCAATGATACCTACTGAGAATCTGTTGGAGAGCTTGGCAGTGTGATGGTCATCCATCTTCAGGTCACCTTTACAGTGTGGATACTGATTTCCAGCTAAGAACAGGACATGGAAGACAGAAAGCCTGCTTAGCTGCTTGTCTTTATGCCAAGTCTGCAGCAACCACTAATGTTGAATAGGCTTTTGTGTGGTGGCTGTAGCTCAGGAGGCCTAATTGGAAGGTTGGTGGTTTTAACCCTGGCTGCTCCAGCCAAAGTGTCTTCGGGCAAGATGCTGAACCCCAAGTTGCTCTCGGATGTGTTCGTTGGAGTATGAATGTGTGTCAATGGTAGAAAACACTTGGGCATAGAAAGAAGTTCTTGTATGAACGTGTGTGATGTTGTGAATGAGGCATGTTGTATAAAGTGCTTTGTGTACTCAAAGTTGAGTAGAAAAGTACTATAACAGAACCATTTACTTGTGAAATGGGAGGAGCTGCTTGGAATCATTTCTAACTATTCTATATTCCCATTTTCAGTTTTGAAAATGGGAATATAGAATGGAAATGCAAACTTTATTTTAACTTAAATCATAATTCTAATGAATGTAATAAACTTGGACACTTGGTGTATAAAGAAATCAAGCAAAGAAAAAGAGGAAAAAAAAGTTTTATTTTCTGACATTGCCTCAACAGAACAAACAGAAAAGTGAGCATAGTCGGGGTGAAAGTGTGATTTGGCAGGTGGAGACTGGTGGCAGCTCAGTGTGGAGAAGCCAGCTGACCTGCTCCTGCTCTGAGGTTTACTGCTCTTTCTGGATTCACACAACTGAATTCAGCAGCATGTAAGCAGATGTTTCATGAGCTATCTGATTCCATCTCCCACACTGACACTATACTATTTCTACTGTCTTTATACTGCACAGTATACAGTTGGTATAAAGGTGGAATTCAGTGAATGAATCTAAGCATCATCAGTTTAAATTCATCTGCTCCTTCTGTAACCCTGCTTTGGCCACAAACACCACAGCCGGCGGTGCTTTGCTGTAAATTCACCACAGCTGACCCGTTTATGCTGAACGAAACTGACGACTGTTTTCATGCAACCTTTGAAAAACACAGTTAGTACACTTCAGTTATGTTTTACAGGATGTTTCACTAGACGAAAAACTTCACATCATATACAGATCCAATCCAATATCTGATTAAAAAAAATAAGGATATTACGTGTAAGCTTTAGATTTACTTTTTTTTAAATGCCACTGATGTGCCACTGTAAGAACATTTTAGCTGCTGCTGCGTTTCAGACCACCTGTTACTAATGTTGGCAGCCAATTGAATGGCTGAATAAGAAAGAACGAGGCAGTGAATGACGAATCCTTTGTTGTCCACTGTCAAGAAAACAGTAAATCTGAGGCTGCTGATATGTGAGACACAATGTCGAGCATCTTGTGTGGCCTATCATGAATCATTCAGCAGTCCTCGTGCCAATGAGAACACCATGGATGGTGATGGTCTATCTGCTGTTTGTTTGTGCTCACAGTATCTGCTTTGTAACAGGTGGGACTATAACATATGAGAGCTTTTTGGTCTTGTTTAGGAAGTGACTCTTTCTGGTTCTTGCAGTAGCAGAAGCCTGGCGCCACCACCTTATTTAAAGTACAGCCCATGTTAAGCATCATGATACCTGGTTGCTCTTGTGTAGCATTTGATTTGGTTGCATTGCAGATGGTGTCAGAACCATTGTGCAGCAGCTGTAAAAAGAGAGATATACACAATCAGCAGCCAACTCAGAAATGTCATGTTTCGAAGAAAGTCTGTTATAAAATAAATTAGTCAAATATAGACTAAAGACTATCAGTGTGAGCATTACCTTACATGCAGGAGTAGAACATGTCATCAGTATTCACAACAGTATTTTATAGAGGGAAATAATGCATGAGGTACCGACTGAGAAAATGTTTTGAAGTTCTTTAGCTTCCTACTGAAAGTGTTGCAGCATTTGACCTGGAGCCTTTGTACAGTTTGGATTGGCATGGATGGATGATGTATGAACAGATAAAAGTAAGCACAAAGTATTACCAACATTGTTCAAAAGTGCTGCATTTTCAGTACTGATGATCCTAATGATCTGCTGCTAAGAAGCCCTGGCCTTTTCTCATGTGTTCTCCCTGTGCCTGCATGGGTTTCCTCCCACTGTCCAAAATACATGCTTGATGGGTTAACTGGTGATTCTAAACTGGCTGTGCATTTAATTAATTTCATTTTATTTATATAGTACCAAATCACAACAAACAGTCACCTCAAGGCACTTTGTATTGTAGGTAAAGACCCTACAATACCCAGCAGCCTAGGCCTATAGCAACATATTAAGGGATT
>VUQJ01040746.1:7370-19782 GCA_015108635.1 Andinoacara biseriatus | reverse complement strand
GTTTCAGGATGAATCCATATACACCTTTAAGCTGTGGCGGTAATGGCTGTGTTTGCTGTGTGTGTTACAGGTCACCTGATTGGTCCGGTGCTCTGCCACTCCTTCTGTAACTACATGGGTTTCCCCGCCATCAGCGCAGCTCTGGAGCACCCTTACCGCCTCACTGTCCTCTCTTCCTACGTGCTGGGGGTCCTCCTCTTCTTTTTCTTCCTGTTCCCCTTCACTGACCCCTCCTTTTACAGCTTCCCCACCCCAGTCTGCACCCTCACCTCCTTTCCCAGCTCCGTCTGCCTCTCCTGATCCTTGCCACACCCTCACATCTCTGCTGCTGTCGAGAAGCATTTGAGGGTGGTGTTATTTTTTTACTTTATTTATTTTGGGCGTTAGAGTTACGAGTTCAGGTCTGGTCAAGTTCTGGTCCACAGTGCTGGTGGCTGTGTGGGCTGCGATGCCACAGAGAGGTGAGGAACTCTGTATGTCTGTATTTATCCTGTAAAACTGTTTAAAGCTGGTGCTCGGCTCGTAATGTGCAGAAGTTGGAGACTAAACTGAGACCGTCCAGTTCTAAAGACACGTGTCCTACGCTGGGACTCTGATATGTAGACGAGGTCTCCTCAGATCCATATAATCCTGGTAAATCTCTGTGTAACTTTTTTTTTTTATGTGCTCATTGTCCCATTTGGTCTGCCTCATCTTCCTAAAGGATGATTCTGGTTTACTGCAGCTCAGCCCACATTTTCATCATTTTGATGTTTCTGTCAGTAATAATCTGACATCATGTGTCAGGTGGGAAACAGTTAAAAGCATTCACACACTTCCTGCTTCTTTCATCGGACAGACAATTGTGTGTGAGTAACAAGGCTAATTGAAATTTTCCGAAGGTATTATTCCATTAAATATTCACAGAAAAGCAGCAAATAATTAGAGAAACCAGGACAACAAAATTAGTTTAACATGTTTGAATAAAAGAGGATAAACTAATGGATTCAAAAAAGTGCACATTCGTGGTCAAAAGTTTTCACAGTTGCAATTTTGTTTCATTCATTCGTTCACTTCAGTGTTTATTTAGATATTTTTTATATGTTTCTATGATGTACTGAAGAACAATCATACACATTTCATAGTTTCCAAGACTTTTATTGTCCAGTTGAGGTCAGAATTTTAGCTTTTTCCAACTTGTTAAAAAACGAACTCATATTTTTTCAGTTTTTAAATCACCAGGATGTCTTTAAATTCATCATCAGCAACCCATCGCATGAGAGACGGAGCCATTCTTTTACTCAGCATTTACACGTCACTGCTCCAGAAAGCCTTCGGATCAGCTGGCACTGATAATCTGACTGAACAGTTTCCCTGTTTACAGCCTGACTGTGCAGGTGTTTTCCTTATTTATTTGCAGTTATAACTAAAATTACAAAAATAATGCCCAAGTAGATATCTGCTTCCTGGCAGGTCTTGGCCTCAAATCCGGCTGCGCTTCGGTCATTTTGCTGCATTTCAGATTTGAATATTATCAGATGTAATCTTTAGCGTGAACTAAATCATCTGAATGGGTTTGGACTTTAAATTTGGGTTTAGGTGGATTTAAAAGAAGCAGCAGTGGGTTTGACACACAGTTTTAAGCCTGTGAAGAGTTAAACTGTGGTGATTAACCAGAATTGTCCTTTAATGCCGTTAGCATTAGCAGCTGTTGAGAAAGGAATACAAACCGTTGCTTTTACTCAGATGAGATTTGCTGAAGTTTTCCCGGTACATAAAAGTGAGCGTTAGAACCTTTCCAAACACACACGGCACGGTTCTGTTGCATTTGTACATGCAGAGAATGTTTCAGTCTTAAAGTGGAGATTTCTGTATTGGTTTTCACTCAATTCCAGTTTCCCGCAGCAGCTTCCAGTTTCTAAGCTAGTCTGTTTAAAGATGAGTTTCTCTGATTTCTCACACCGAGCAGGTCTCACTCTGCCCTTTGCTGCTGTTTAATTTAGCTTCAGCTAAATGAACCTCAACACTCGGGCGTAATTTCAGAGAGAACCAAGATCCGTGAACACAGCGAGGACTGTAATACTTCTATAATACGGCTGAAAATGGTCACCAGCACAGGCCCAGAGGAGGAAGGGAGGTTTGTCATAACCTGTATTGTGATACAGTTTTAACCATCATTGCCCTGAGCGCCGATAACACGCCATCAGTAGGCAGAAATCCAAGCGCTCAGGTTTGTGTTGGCTCCCTTTTTAAATACAAGTGCTGCAAAACCAGGTTATTTACACCACATATTTCTACAGGATATTAAAGCCAAACTAATGTTTGTGCCATACCAGGAACACGGCTTTTGTTAAAAGGCTACAAGGGGAGAAAACTCTCAAACTAAACAGGAGGTCTTAAGTCGTAACTTGGACTTTTAATGGCAAATGTGGTGTTTTGTTCATACAGTGGGGAAAATAAATATTTGTGAGTAAGCCTCTAATTTTTATGGTAGTTTAATTTTAGCTGAGAGAGACAGAAAATCAAACAAGAATCCAGAAAATGTTTCGATTTCTGGGCTTCAGTTCCCACCACAGATTTCGCAGTTATTTCTTTGTGAGCAACCTCACAAATTCAGCAGGGGATCAAATAATTATCTCCCCCACTGTACAATTACTGCAAGAAACACACAGTTTTGTCCAGTTAGTGACTATTAGGATAATAAGCCTCAACTGGAAAATTCCTGAACCTTCCCACTAACCAGGAGACGGCGTAACTCAAGCACCGGTTTAGTCATATTTTATTCCTGTAAAGTGCGAAGTGGTTTAGATATTGTGGTTAGACTGTGAACTGAGCTGTTAGTGATTAAAAAATCATCAGACTCATGGAAGATAGTGGCCAGAATCAAACCCAAGTTGTTACAAAAGAAAAGGCGATTTCCTCAGTGATCAGTTGTGGTTTTATCATTTATCATTGAGACATTGGTACAGTCAGCCAGTGTCTGTGCTTGCTATGAAACAACCAAACAGCAGAGACATGTAATTATTTCTGCATCTCCACGAGATGAAGCTGTAAGATCTTAAAGCTAATCTGAGAGTGACACCGATAAGCTGTGAAGACAAAGCAAGTGGCTTTGTCATCCAGCAGTAAACCCTGCGTAAAGGTTTTAGATGGATCTTCACTGGAATGGGGTCACTTTTGTACTGATGTAGCTGGGAAGTTTAAAAACATTTGGCAGGTGGAGTATTTTTGTACTGTAGCTCCCTGAAGCTGCCAGCAGAGGGCAGCCAAGCCCTTTGTGAAATGCAGAATGGACTCGCTGAAGGGAACAGAGGATCTTTGTGTTCATCACCATATCTGACATCAGTCACTGGAAAACTGTTTCCCTCTAATTTATTTTTATTATATACATTTATGACCCGGTAGAGGAGTTTGATGCAGAGTGAATAAGGATTGTTCAGATCCTATGCCACGCCCTGTCTGGTTGTTTATAGCTTGTTTATAGCTGGTAAAGGGCATCATGCAAATCTGAAACCATTGCGGAAAATATTGTGTGGACTGATGAGTCCAAAAGATGAACTTTTTTGGAAGGATTGTGTCTCGAAATTCATAAAAGGTCATCATAGCAAGAGTCAAACATGGTGGTGGTAGTGTGATGGTGTGGGGCTGCTTTGCTGCTTCAGGGCCTGGATGACCTGCTGTAATTAATGGAAGCAGGAATTCTGCTCACAAGCAGGAAATCTTGGAGGGGAATTCCCAGCCATCAGTTTGTGCCCTGAAGCTCAGGCAAACCTGGGCTGTAACACCCCCCCCCCAAAAAAAAGGGTTTTGGAGTGGCCTATTGAAGTCCAGACTTAAATCTGATTGAGATGCTTTGGCATGGCCTTAAACAGGCCTTTTATGGTCAACAGTCCTTCAGCGTGGCTCAGGTAAAAACAATTCGTCCATAGCAATGTGGAAGAATATATAAAAATATAGCGTAATAACATATATGTCCATAAATGACAGGTTGCCATCGTTCATAAACTATATTGCTTATCTGCCTTTAAATGCACATGAGCGTGAGGTTTATCCAATTCTTAATCCATATGATGTCGGCCCTTTGCATCTATAACAACTTTAGCTATTCTGGGAAGGCATTCCACAAAGTTTAGGAGTGTTTATGGGAATTTTTGACCATTCTTCCACAAACACATTTGTGAGTCATTCATGTGAGGAACTATCAGCCAGCTAAGCCAGTGGGGATCCAGCTCTCAGGCCTCTCTAAGGTGCAGACAGAGAAGGATGCTAATAGTGTGCAATATCCAGGGACCTCATGGAGGAAGCTTTGAAAAGTTGGGTGAGATGCTGGTCATGATTTTCGCTATAAATTTTTTAAATGGTGCTCAACCAGCAAATCCACCAAACAGTTGTGTTCACTACTGTGACTGCCACTCACACACATTTACAGGGAATGTGTTTTCATTTTTAACGCTAATAACTACAAATTTATAAAGTTATAAGGAAATGAACAACATGGCAGGTATTTGTTAGCTAAACCGGCAGCGTAATAGTGCGTTGACAGCTGGCTGGGCCTCTGTGCTACATTTAATAACAGTAACAACAGTATATATTATTTATTTGTGATCAGGTGAAGAGCTGTGACTTTGTGAAGATTTCCAGTCAATACATGGCAACAGGGAACCAGGTGATGCAGAGATAACGTAGTTTTCAAGGCTGACGGGAAAAATTGTGCTAGAAATCTAAATAGTTTGTTTAAAGCGGCACTTCACAGCTGTGGCAACATTTAGGCTAACAAGCCTCATTGTTGCCTTTATTAATAAAGAGGGGCAGAAAAATGTGTCATTACAGCTAAAGTAATGCTGAACATACCTCCTGTTTAAGAAACGACTGTAGGCCTGTGTCATAATACATTTATAAGAGTATATTATTGTTTTGGTTGTGTGGGTTTATTTTATTGATGCATTTTTATGTGTTTACATGTTATTTTACTGACAGAAGAATGAGCCATTATAAACCTATATGTAGGGCCACTTTTGAGCTTCTGAAAGTGGGGCAATACATTAAAAAAAATAGCTGTAATTTCTACAATATTTTTGTGAAACCCTTCGATTTATAGCTGGAAGGCTGCACTGCACTCACACCTCGACTGAGTCAAAATCCTCTGTGGTGGTAAACGGAGGCAAAACGACAAAAATGGTGTCATTGTCCGAAAAAACCCCTAACTTTATGCAGAAATAAGATTAATAATATATACTTTGAAACCTTCGGAATCTTAAAACGATACCATGGACACACGTCAGTAATGACTGTGTCATTAATGGTCAGTGGCAGGGGGGCAGCGATGGCAAATTAAACCTGCGGTTTGTAATGAAGCTGCATGCAGTTGCTGCAGTGAGCTCTGCTAATGTAAACTTGGTCAGTGTGACCTGCACTAGTTTAGCTCAGCACCTGTGGGGACACACTGAACCCACTCCCCACCTGCTCTCCACACAGCCCAGCTTTATCCCCTGAAGTGTGTACTAGAAAGTGAGATTATTGTGTTGAGCTTAAAGTTGAAGTTTTCAGTGTCACAAAGGTAGCTGTATTTTTACGTGGCTGAATCTCCCCAGCAACCGTCTGTTAGCAGCTTATGGTTTAAAATTAGCAGACGCCACATGTTCACTAATTCTGTGATTTACAGTATGCGTTAGCTGCTATTTAGATTCTCTACTGAAGGAATACATTTTATATAAGCAAACTTGATGAGCGGTACCTTACTAACATCAGCGATGTAAAATCACAGCACCACAAACGGCGCTGTAGCCGTTTGCGTTTCAGGTAGTGATGCAGAAAATGTATAAATGCTTTCATGCTCGGTCCTGCTGCTGCTAAGTGTCTTACACTGATGCAGATGGTAGAGCTCAGACTAGAAAATTCATCGGTTAGGCTTATAGGCTGTTTCATGCCCATATCTGTTATTGGGCTGTGAGACCTGAACGCATCAACTAACATTTAAAGTTTGATTGCGTCCAACTTTCAGAGCTCGACCGAGTTAGAAATGAAGAGCAGCACTGAGGACACTGAGCAGGAAAGAAGAGTAACGTGACACAGACGCTGCCGTTTATGCAGAGTGAAAAGCAGAGAGCCTGAGTTGACAAAGAAAGTTGATACACATCGTTGTGATAGCCATCGTCTCTCTCTGGGCTTTTAGCCTTTTTCAAACCAGCACAAAGTTAACCGTATTCTCGACGTCCTTCATAGTCTCTTTGTAGTGTCTCTATCTTTTTTTTAAATGACCTTTGCCTCTTCAAGGTGCATCACTCTTTTTCCCGAGCCCCATTCAGACAATCAGGCATTTCTCTAGGAGCTGGCTTATGGCTGGTGATGATTTGCTTTCTGTGCTGGTTTGTCCAGCTGAACGGCCGCGACTGTTACAGACGAGATCCTGCAATTCTAAAAACATCATCAAAACTCTCGTGCTGCCATCAAGCTCTCCAAATAGAGCTTAAGTAAAGCGATTCCTATTCCGGTGGTTTGTCTAGAGCCTCAGCTCAAGCACAGACTAAATCAGCTCTTACTTTTCAGTCTCATTATTGTCGGTTGTGCTTATGCGACCACTGCTCGCTTCATCAGCTCATCGTGCGACTGCACGGTGCCGCCAGGCTAAAAACTCATGTCTGCCGCATCGTGATGCCGACAGGTACCGACAGTTTCTGCTGTTGCACAAAATGAACAAGCAACACATTAAATCAAGTGAACTCAGACATCAAATCTACCGGACATTACCCTTCACAGTAGGTGCTGGCAGCAGCAGTTTCCGTCTCCTTTTAGTCGTGCGTGTGCGTGTGTTGTTCGAGTGCAGACAGCCAGGGACTCGCTCAGTACTTTCTCTTTGTCCTGCTGTGATGGTGAATGTTTCACTCTCGCCACTGATGTTACCTCAGACACCTGGGATGTGTGTAAGCTGATCAGACTGAAGGACTGGTTTTGTTTTTTTTGTTGTTTTTACTGTTGTGAGAGGAGTGTGATGTGAGGATTTGCTACTTAAAAAATGCACAACCTGTACATGTGAAATAATATGCAGAGGGCAGAGTCTATTTTTGCTTAAGCAGCTTCTTATTTTCATATCGAACACCGAAAGGACGAATTATTTCACACGTACATATTCAGAACTTGTGAAATTGGAGACAGCTGGGGAAACCGAACTCCCGGTATTTGTATTGAGCACTATATTTTGTAATCAGATCTATTTTGGTGACAGGAACAGAGTGTACAGATATGTGCATGTATTTTATGCTCACTGTGTCCCATTTGTTGTAGAGTTCAAATTAGAGACTACAGAGCCGTGTTTTGGGGATGACAATCTTTTACAGCAACTTTGGAATTACTGCAAAAAAAAATAAATCAATTTGTAAATAAAAAATGTCATTTTTATACACTTGTCAGTATCTGTGCTTTTGTCTTGTTTTAAACAATTTATTTTAGGCTAAAGGGCCGAATACATCCTTAACACGTGAATGGAGTCAAAATGTTGTAGGTCTGCTTGCATACACATGGTAGCATGAATTTAAAGTTAGTGTTCCTGGTTTTATTGTGACTGTAGTGGTGCATCATAGTGCTGTCATAGATACAGTGTGATCGTGAACCTGGATTTACTATGTTCAAGTCTCTTCAAGTCAGACTGTGAACATCAGTCTCCTGGTGAAAATACATAAAATGCAATTAAAATAAACAGATGATGCCACAAGAAGACAAGTTCCAGATGAATAGGATGGTTTGGCTTCTGCAGTCTTGCTTTTTAATATACTCACATTCATTTGAGAGGTAACCTTGGAATTGACATGAGATGGTACTGAACAGTATATATGTGTATATATATATATATATATATATATATATATATATATATACACACACATACGTACATACATATAATTTAGTACTATCTGAACTTGTGCTTCGAGATTAAATAGATCCCACCGTGACATTAATAAATATCAAGGGTCCACATATTTAATTGTTTTTTTAAGTATAGGACTTCAATTTGAACCAGTTTGGTAGAATGGCCCATATACACACTCACCGGTCACTTTATTAGATAAACCTGTTCAACTGCTCATTAACGCAAATATCAGCCAATTACATGTCAGCAACTCACTGTGTTTAGACATGCAGATGTGCTCAAGCCAACCTGAAGGTCAAACTGAACAAGGTGTTTTAATTAACTTTGAACATGATGCGGTCATTGCTATCTGAGTGTTTCAGAAACTGCTGACCTACTCTTTCACATTTCGAGGGTTTTGAGAGAATGGTCCGAAGAAGAGAACGTCCAGTGAGTTCACTGGGTGAAAATACCTTGTTGCTGCCAGAGGTCCAAAGAGGAAGGGCCGCACCGCTTTGAGCTCATATAAACCTCGACTGCTACTGTTTCTACGCTGTGGTCGAGCTCCCGTCAAACTGACTACTGCTGACGTTCTGGTGATGTCATATTTGTACGCAGTCGAAGCGAGTGACATGCAGCATAGTTAGAAGGATTAAAAAAACCACAACAATTGTTCCTAACTCCTGACAGCTCTGAAGGGGGTTGCCTTAGCTACCAGTCCATTTAACAGCTGCCTTTGCACCGGTGCTGAGCGTCAGTGTAGATGATGGGACCCCGCCAAGCTGCACCAGCTGTGATCTACCCATCAGGAAGTTCAGGATCCAGTTACATAAGGAGACACTGATGCCCAGATTCCGAAGATTCATGATAAGCCTTCATGGAATTATGGTGTTGAAAGCAGAGCTGTAGTCAAGAAACAGCACCCACTCACATGTATTCTTATGGTCCAGGTGGGAAAGGACGGTGTGCAGAGCCAGTGCTATTGCATCATCTCTGGATCTGTTTGGCCTATAGACAAACTGAGAGCGTAGCAGGCAGTGATGTGAGCTTTGAATATATGCTCAAAACACTGCCCAACGATGGAAGTGAGTGCTAGTGGGCGAGAGCCATTGAGGCAGCCGGTGGTTAAAGCTGCCTGTGAAGACAGATGGCAGCTGTTGATGTGGTTATACTGGTATATTTTCCTGTTAAGTATATTTGTCTTAATGCTTTAGCTCTCCTTCTACGTCCTCCATGGTGTAATATTCCCTCCCTCTGGTGTCTTGTCTCTCATGTTGTTTCCTCAGTGTGCTTCCTGTCTTCCTGTGTGATGCCAAATCTGCGTTCCCGTTTCCTTCTTCAGTGTTTATTGTTTTAATTTGCTGGTCCCTTATCGCTTGTGCATTGTGTTTAGTTTTACTTCCCTTTGTCTTATTTCTCCTGATTGGTTTCAGCTGTGTACCCTTGTGTTTCCCTAAGTACCCCCATGTGTATTTAAGCCCTGGGTTTTCCCTCGGGTTCTTTGTCACGTCATGCCCTCTGGGTAGTGTGTTTTCTGCGTTTCTTTAGATTCTCAGACAGTTGAATTATTTGCTTCCTTGTATTCCTGAGTAACCAGCAGAGTTTTTCGAGCTAACAAATCCTGCATTTGGGTCCAACCTTGCCTGCTACATTGCTGCATTATGACAGAACGATGTGACCATAGCAGCAGATTCGGTCTGATATGAGTGGCAGCAGGTCGCGAGGACCTTTTTACAACAGATGGAAAGGAATAAGCTGTGGCTCATTCCAGACTAAAAACTAGAAGGTTTTCACTGCTTTAATGTCACAAATAACACTTTTAATAACACAGGTTTGCAAGGAACATCTTACATGGAGAACAAAATATTCTTTGTGTACCATGATTTTGGCAAAAACAAATATATTTGCTAATTTGGTTCACAAAAAAAATGACAACCTTTGCATCAAAAAAAAATTGGAAATATATGTATTATGGCTATATACAGAAACAAAGAAATAAATGCACAGTAAACCAAAACCTCAACATATAACACGTTTCACACGTTCTGTCTCGGCATTTGGACACTCTGGAAACTGCACACTTGGTGAGGACGTGTCAGTTTCTACTGAATATTGTGGCTTAAAAACACACAAGCTTGTTAAAATATAGACAAATTACACGCATTTAATAAGGCCACAGAAGGCGTCCACCTACACACAAGAAGAGACGGGAAGCTGTTCAACCTGCAAAGACAAAGGTTCATGGAGTCCTCATCAGAAAATTGCTTTCTTCAGACCTAGTTGCCCATCCTGAAGCAGACCTCCACTGCCTGTAAAAAAACTTGATCTGATAATTAGCATTAAGAAGATTGATACTCCTAGTAATAGATTACTTGATGTTAAAGAAATTCTAATAATGTGATGATTCTCCAGCAAGCTCTGAATAGGCTTTTTTCCTCGATGTCTAAACATATTGAAGGA
The DNA here is from genome assembly GCA_015108635.1 of Andinoacara biseriatus. Taxonomy (NCBI): domain Eukaryota; kingdom Metazoa; phylum Chordata; class Actinopteri; order Cichliformes; family Cichlidae; genus Andinoacara; species Andinoacara biseriatus. The sequence continues at coordinate 9,500 of VUQJ01040746.1, read as the reverse complement.
CAGAAATTTAATGATTAATATCGATAATGTCGTTCTCTGAATGCTTTATCAAACTGTGAGACATGTTTTATCCTTCAAGACTGATTGGACTTATGATCTGAGACTTTATTTATTTTACTCACATTCATCAACTTATCCTACACTATATTCACAAAAGCATTTGCTCATCTGTTGTTCACACACATATGAACTTGAATTACCTCCCGTTCTTAATGCAGAGGGTTTAATATGATGTCGGACACCCTTTGCAGCTATAACAGCTTCAACCGTTCTGGGAAGGTTTTCCACAGGTTTAGGAGTGTTTATGGGGATTTTTGACCATTCTTCCAGAAGCACATCTGTGAGGTCACACACTGATGTTGGAGAGAAGGCCTGGCTCACACTCTCTGCTCTGATTCATCCCAAAGGTGTTCTGTCAGGTTGAGGTCAGGACTCTGTGCAGGCAAGTTCTTCCACACCAAACTGGCTCATCCATGTCCTGGTGCGCAGTCATGTTGGAACAGGAAGGGACCATCCCCAAACTGTTCCCACAAAGTTGGGAACATGAAATTGTCCCAAATGTCTTGGTATGCTGAAGCATTAAGAATTCCTTTCACTGGAACTGGAATTAAGGGACTAAACCTGGAACTAAGCCCAACTCCTGAAAAACACCCCCACACCATAATCCCCCCTCCACTAAACTTTACACTTGGATTTGTGCTTGGTGATGTAAGGCTTGGAAGCAGCTGCTCGACCATGGGAACCCATTCCTCTACACTCTGTTCTTGAGCTAATCTGAAGGCCAAATGAACACATCTCCATTGCTTTAGAGTCCACTGAGCTCCTGAGAGCGACCCTGCATGCCTAGCTGCTCGGTTTATACACCTGTAACGGTGAAAATGAATGGAACACTGAATTCCGTGATTCGGATGAATGACTGAATACTTTACAATACAGTGTAACAAAACAGTGTCCCTCACTGCTCTACAATTGCACAACACCACATGCCTGCACTGCACACTGACCTTCACAACTCTGCTGTCACTTAATTCTGTGCTGCAAAGACCTGCTATTCTGTTATCACCACTTTTGTTGCTACACTAGAATTATGATTCTACTGTTTTACTTTAGTTTTGCTTATGTTACTTATTCTCTTTTACTTATCCAATTTGATTTTTAATTTATTTTACTTTAATTCTATGTTTGACCTTGAGATTTCACTCACATTATGTTTCATAGTCTGAATGGAAATGAAGCAGAGTCTCTGGGGGGGGGGCTGTTAGTATTTGCAGGACCACACGGGGCAGACCGCAGATACACAAGCACTCCCCAGTGCAGCCGTGTGTGAAGCCAGGTCCTGTGGCGATCGCTAATTAAAGGTCGCCTCCGCCACGTGCTGGCTGAATATTTCTTGAGCTTGGACCTGCTTCTGTCTCAGAAACTATAAAACAAATAGGTAATAGTTTAAATTTGTATCAGAATTAATAATTAAGAGTCACAATTGTTTGAATATTGTTTGTTAGTGCAAATCAGAAGAGCTACTTGCATGTGGGATATGCAAGTGTGGGCTGTTCTTATTGAGGAAATAACACTCCAGCAACCAGGTGTTCTCTTTCTCCTGCTTCCTAAGCTTCATCCACCAGTTCTGGAATCAAGCCTTAACCTAATAAACAAGATTAATGAGCACCAGCGATCAGAAGGTTTACATGGAACCTTCATAAAGCCAGTACCCCATTTGTATATTAGACCTATCACTACAGGCAGGCTCTTCATTTCAGTTGTGTTGAGGTGCAGCTGAAGCATTGAATAAGAGTATTTAACTACTGTGATGACAAAGTTGTTCAGGCCTTTAGTTTTGGATTATTCACAGGAGTAGCGCTCAGCTTCTACGGGGAGCTTGAGGGCAGGTGAGAGGAACTGTCCTTCTCTGAGCTAAGGACTTTAGACCCTCTACAAATGTCTATATTGCTTAATACATACCCATATAATGGAGTCCACTTGAAGCACAGTCTCTTCTAAGCTGCTGCCAGTAGTCACTGAGTGAGAGTGAAAATAAAACCTACAGGGAGAGTAACATCAGTGGTGAGATATTTTTAAACTTTTTCAAAAACAAGAAGGACCTTAACTCAATATCTTCTTTAACTGGTGAGG
>VUQJ01040719.1:3946-14063 GCA_015108635.1 Andinoacara biseriatus | reverse complement strand
GGGGGGGGGTACTGTGGAGACCACTGGGTGATTGAGGGGCACTGACAGAACTGAAAGAAAAGGGAGGGATTGGATTTATAGGCAAGACAGGAAGAGAGAGGGGAAAGTAAAACAGAGGGATGAAAAATTACCATATTAAGCCTTGCTAAGTTAATGCAGAGGTTATTCAATTTGCATTAATTCACCTTGGGTCGAAACTGGAAAATTGAGCTAAATAAAAAATGTCATTATCTTACCATGAGGTGGCAGCAGGAAAGACGCATTTGTGGGACCCAATATTAACTTCAGAGGCAGACTAAACTAGAAACTATGCTGGCCACGCTTTAAACAGTAGCACTTGGCGAGGAACTGACAACTTGGATATAGCATCTTAGTATTGTACAGCACAATTTTTAAACGAATAAAGAATTACTAAATAGTTTTGCTTAGGAGGCGACGCTTTGCAACAATTTTGATTTGTGTAATACTGTCGACATCTAGTGGCCGACGGCTAGGCTGCATTTTAGCCGCATCAAGTCAATTATAAAGCCTGCACTGTACTCGCTGGCTTAAAGTATTTTGTATTAACATTTAAGAAAATGCTCTTTAATAAGACATAAAAAACGCTAATGTAGCCCTTTTATCTGCAAACAATAACTCGTGAATCATGAATTTGAAACTCTTTAAGCGCACAAAGAGAAAAGAACGAAGGAGATGAAAGAACTAAATATTTAAATAAAAATAAATAAACCAACTGCATCTACAGCCTAATTTGTATTTTTTTTTCTTCTTTCCGACTTTGTAATTTTATAAGTATGATAAGGTACTAACACGGTAAGAAAAGAAGTATTAATGTAAAGTTGCTGGGTGAACTTGACATACGGGAATTAAAAACTCGAGGGATCTTTAAATTCCTTGAGTACGGGCTTTCCAAATTCCACTTGAAGGCAACTTATAGCCAACAGCGTTGTTTTATACAGAGCATGCGCAGAGAGCTAAATAGGAAGCAGAGAATACAGGCTTCAGGGATTATGTGGACATTTCGGTGAGCGAAAGCAGTAGCTAATTAATTTGGGTATACGCAGTGTTCTTAAAATGAAAAGCTGACAGCTTTAAACGAAGTTGATGTAATTCGATATATATTTAACTGTATGTATTAGAAACTGAGCCACAATGATGTCAGAATGCGACCCGACAGAGACAGACACCGGCGAGCCCGTGTTGGACTCGGGGGAAACAGCGGTGCCCGTACTGGAGTCTAACTTTCGTTCCATAGACCCTCCGAAGGTGTTGTTTGACAGGAACCGGATAGGTTTGGCAACTGGGATGAACCCCGGGGCCGCCATACGCATTTCGGACTCTTGTGAAAGCGTGTTAACTGAGCTAGAGACGGAGGGTTCCGGCGAAGAGGCGCTGCTGTTACCGTGCTTAGCAGGAAGCTCGTCGTCTCCGAGAGGTGTGAAAGAGAAGCGGTGCAGGCGGAACAGGCACAGCTCCTCGTCGGATAAAGATGCCTTGGCCTCCCCGGGTAAGTGGTTCAGATCAAGACCTCTGAAATGGTTTTATATAAAGCGGATAAGACCAAGACAGCCATGCTGATTGGGGATATGTCTTTTTTGATGCCTGACATATGGTTATTTGGCGCTTATGGCTCTGGGAAAATTCAGGCTACACAGGCTAATTACGGTTGTGTGGAGTGATAACAGGTAGTGCAACGTGGTCAAATAGATGTTATGTAAGCTCTCTGAAATGTATTTCACTCCGGCTCTTTAATGTTTGGGTCCCTCTGAAGGACCTCCTGAGGATCTTAGAGAACCAAAACTAGTTATTAATAGAATTTTTTTTTTTAAATTACCATCGAGAAAAGCACCTGGTTTCTCCACAACACTTAGCAAATCCGTGCTACACTGAAGGTTTTTGGCTTGCTATGGAAACACAAAGTACAGACACTTTGTGTTTTCTGCTCAGTTGATAATCACGCATGGATGAGATCACCTGGCAGTTTCACACAGTAACCTGATCATAACAGCCCCACATGTATTTAACACCGTGACTACGTGTGTAGAGACCCACTGTTTATAATTTTGCGATTGTATCTTTCCTGTATTAGTACCAATACACATTGAGCTGGGCTTATGGTTTGTATACAAAAATTAGCTGTAAATCGTTTTTTTTTGTCTTTGTTTTGTGTTTTATGTTGCTTATACTCTTGTATATTCACAGTTGTTGATGTACTGACTGACTCCAGTTCAAAATTATATAACTTTATGACAAAATGCTTACTTGCGTGTTAGGCATTTTACTAAGTGCACACTTGATGCTGCTCTAGTGAACTTCTTTACATGGCTGGGAGAAGAAACATGTGCCAGGTGTTTTTTTTTGGTTTGTTTGTTTTTTTAATTGGTTTGAGAAGTCACGTCTTCTAAACAACAGTGAAAAATGAACATCACTTAATTCTGAAAGCTGCAAGTAACCCTCTAAAATGACATCAATTGGGAGCCAGTGCTACATAGAATGAGTGATCCTGGGCATTGTCCATTACCATAACTTGAAATTAGACCTGTGGACTGACCATCTCATTTAAGGAAAAGAATTATTGTTGTTAATACCCACAACAAAATTTTTCAAATGTTATGCAGCTTCAAAAGTGTTCTGACCATCTCCATCATTTGCTGATTATGCTACAACTATGATGAAAGAAGTTAAAGAAGAAAAAAGGGCAACAGTGCCCAGTAAACTGTAAAAGACTGCAATGCCAGGGCAATAAGGAAAAACAACGGGTGACATTAAGCACTAGCTTGCCTCTTTCATTGAACTCCTCTTGCCCTCTGGCTGGCAGCATTGGCCCCTGTGTCTAAATTATCTTTGTTTCTCTAGTTGTTGAATATTGTGGTCTGTTGCAAGATGTTTACCGGGGCTGGTTTATTATGATGAAGTGATGTGAGTCTATGCTGTAAACCAGATTTCCCCACAGGAACACGTAAAGTTTCTGTCACATTTGTTTTGCATGATGAAAAGAAAAAGAAAATACAGGGAAAGGTCAAGAAAAAGGTGACCTAGTCGCCATGGAAGCGGCAAAATCTAACTTAAATGCTGACTAGATTTAACAGCACTCCCCCTCATACCGCCCACCTTTTTTTTCCCCTGCAAAATAAATCTGAGCATTTTTATTCATTCCTGCTATATTAATTTCTGCGATTTTTTTCTCCTAACAGAGACCTATTGTTCATGCATCTATTGTTCAGATCCATTTTCTGTTAGGGCTCGAAATCTAGGCCACAGGTAGAGACTCTAAGCCTGAAATGGAAAGTATTGGCATCCCATTACCTGTGGCCTTTTCAGAACAATAGTACTCCTCTAAAATGACAAAATTGCCATAGAGATTATTAAATATTGCCTAAGAGCTGTTACTTTTGCACTTTGTGTAATTAAAAAAAATATGCTGCAAATCTACTGCAAATTGTGGCTGTTAAGTTCCGCCTTGTGCATCATGCTGAATATTAACCAAATCTTGTTTGTGCTTTTTACAAGTCCCTGGTAAAAAATTTGCATGTTTCTGTAGATGCCTTCAGTTTTCCGTCACTCTGCTGCCTTCTTTGTCACTAACCAACAAGCAGTGTTTATCTATTTGTAGTTACGCTCTATAAGTAATCAAAGTTCATTTTAATACGTTTAAGTAAGTTGAAACATGTTGTGTAACTGTAAAGACATGAGGGAAACAATTTTGTGAGCTTGCAGTAACCTGAATATACAGTTATACTTAGCCACAACACTTTTCAGTGCAGTAATGTGGCATGTCACACATTTCCTGCTTTGCAAGTCTGTTAGATCTTTGAAGTTATAAGTCAGGTGCACTCCTGCTGTGTGTGCCCCATTAGCTGACCAGGCCATCTGAGAGACTGATGTTAAATATGTATAATGCCCCTGTGCGAGCAGACACACTTTGTAGTCCAGCGCAGTGTTGAAGATGATGAAGAGGGAATTTGTGAGAGAAGAAGTACTGCATGTGCATATACTCTTACTTTGGCTTTCTGCAGGATGACGCTAATGGAAAGTGGAAGACGTACAAGAGCTATTTGTGCCTCCGGCAGCTACTGCACTATGCCATAGTGATATTGTAACAGACTTTAAACACCAGGATTGTGCACAGGAAGCATAGATCCAGCTTCATTTAAGACAGCAGAATGAACACACTCGGAGCTATTGTTGGGAATTAACTGAACATAAAATATTGTATCAGACATAAATCTTGCTGCAAATCAGTGGTTGCTGATATACAGCATGATCTGTTTCAATCTCTATGTTGCTATTTTCATTCTAAAGTCAAAAATGGAGCTCTTGCTATTACTTTTAGTTAGCTTAGAATCCACAGAGTTACCTTTATGGCCAATCATCTTGTGCCAGTGTGGTCCATATTCTCAAAAAAGACTGTGGTTCATTCGGAGACTTTAAAGTTTAGCCTTGAGAGCTTGTGCACTTACAGCCTAATCAGACATTTGTGGTGGTACTTGCGCAATTAAAAAATTGCTCCAGATTCACAGCACAGTTTTATTTTTACAGTATGATGTTTGCCTAGCAGGTACTAATTGGAGCATGAAACACAGAGACAGCCTAGCTTAAAGCTCTGTTGTCCCAGAAAGGTGCAACTCCTGCAGAAACTGTTTCTGTTGTTGCGTTATCAAACAACCACAACATAAAAAACACCTGCCTAATGTTGTATAGCTACCCGATGGCTGCAAAATTGGAGCCATCATACGCATGAATACAAAATCTGAGGGCTGGTGGTGTCTGGTACTGGGACAGTGGCAGATAATGTTTTTGGTCCTGTGGGTTTCAGGCTGGCAACATTGTGTAACGAGGTGATGGGTGTTATTCACAGTGGTCTTGATGCTGTGAATGATTGGTGTATGGCTGAGGCTCCCTATTAAGTTAAAGTGAGTGAGTTTGACTTTAACAGATGATTCTGGGTACTTTTCATGTATTTGGTGAAGAGTATGTGGGCCATGTGACTAGGATAAAAGAGACGGTTATCTATTGTTTAAATAATCCAGATTCATTATGTGACATTTGCTTATCTCCATCTTTTTTTATGTCTTGCTCATATTAATTAGCTTCTCTCAGGCCCATTAAGTAAATTAGCTTTGAAGCTAAAGTTTCTTTGTTGGCCCGTATCGCTCTGTTACAAACCATGTCGCATGTTGACTGTCCTGTTCCTTTTTGAATGCACCTACCATGTGTCTGTTCCTTTATCTCTCCCTGCACCCCACTGTAACTTTAGTGTGACTGGTACAGAGCGTGCGCCTCTGTCAGCTGACTGTTCTGCCCTGTGCAAGGAGGAAAAGTTGGAATCTGCCATGTCATGTTTTTGGGCCTTTATCAAAGGAATAACATTATTATCCACCAGAGAGTAATTTCAAGAGATTGAAATCTGATTTGCAAGGCAATAGAAAATGCCAGATTTTAACAAGTGGCAGGATCACTCATTTAGCACAGTTTGTTTACTGACCAGCTGGGGCATCTGTGTGGAGTTGCACATGCACGCAGTCAAAAGATGGGTAGGTGATTTTGAATTGTCCTCAAATGTGTGTTTGTGTATTTCTTTGTGGGCCACCTGCTGTATCCCATCCTTCACAGTGTGCAATGGGAACACTTCCAGCTTCCCACTGCCAAGATGGTTGGGGTAATGGACAGTTTACAGTGGTCACTGAAGGAGAGAGTACCATTTTATTTTTCAGCATCTAATATGTAAATAACCCTACCTTTGCATTTCAGTTATGATCATTTCAAAGGTCTTTATGATGGTGCTTTGGGAAACACCAAAACACAATACAAACATATTTAAACTTCTTGATGTTTATCTGGTGCCATATTTTGGAAAGGGCATGAATTTCCACTCTTAATGTTTCAGTTTTTAGGAAAATGTATTTCTGAAGTCTTTGAGATTCTGGTTGTCTACAATGTAAAAACAAATCTAAGCAATCCTAATTTATTCCCCTTCTAGGTACAAACAGTGGAGATTTCAACCACTTCCCTGATGATCCCGAGTTTGCCGATATTATCCAGAGGGCAGAGCAAGCGATTGAAATTGGCGTCTTTCCAGAGAGGATTTCCCAGGGTTCTAGCGGGAGCTACTTTGTCAAAGACCCAAAAGGGGTAAGCTTGGGACAAATGATGCTGAAGGCTCGTGGACTAAACCTGGAAGAACAATATAAATTTAACAGTTTAACATTTCCAAGCCTTTTTTTTTTTTGCCAAAACATTGGTTTAATTATAATAATTTATCATCTGCGAAGATGAAATTGTGGTAAAAATTGTGTTCCACTCTTTCTGTTACCTGTTGTTATAAATTGAATTTCAAAGTTTAAATTTTTTTTTTTCCTTTCTACAGAAAATCATTGGTGTTTTCAAACCAAAGTCAGAGGAACCTTATGGTCATCTGAACCCAAAATGGACCAAATATTTTCACAAGGTACCTCTGTCACATGTCACCTGTATTTAAACATTTAGAAATTATTTATTTAAGCTTTTATGGCTGCCTTTCTACCTCATTTTTGCAACATATATATTGTCATTTATTTAACTTTACTGTCTCCTCCATAATCCAAAACTTTCTCCATGTCCTCGTCTCTCTCATTAGCTCTGCTGTCCATGTTGTTTTGGCCGAGGCTGCTTGTTACCTAACCAGGGTTACCTGTCAGAGGCTGCTGCCTCTCTGGTTGACACCAAGCTCGGCCTTGGAGTGGTGCCAAAAACCAAGGTGTGACTCTCAAAAAACGCATGTTTTTTGTTGTTGTTTTTTTTTTATGTTGAGTTTTTGCGTTTAACACGTCATATAAAATATCCAGTATTAAGTGAACACCTGAATCAATCTGGATTTGATCAGGGTTTCTTTGTTTTTTGTTTTTTTTCTATTTGGAAGTGTCACAATGTCAAAGTAAACCACTGTTAACTAAATGACTTTTATCAGGTGGTGTATTTGGCCAGTGAGACATTCCACTACAATGCCATCGACAGGGCAAAATCCAGGGGGAAGAAGTACGCACTAGAGAAAGTCCCCAAGGTGGGGCGACGCTTCCACAGAGTGGGCCTCCCACCCAAGGTAACAAACACTTTCAGACCTTCACAGTGTTACCAGTTGTTTACTGTAAGCAATTCATGAAGGACTTGCGACGTTAACCTTCCTCTTAATCATTCCTGTTTTTCCTTTGACTGAGTTTCTTTTTGTATTTATGCTAAACAACCTACTGGTTACATTTTAAAAAAAACATTCTAACCTGCTTCTTTGAACATTTGTTGCGATGTTCACATATACACTTTCTGCTGCTCGCTCACCACTGTAAAATACATGAGTTGTTGCATCAGTGAGCACAGGGCTGAGAATAGCCACTGATGCAGCCCCAATAGAGGACAGTAGGAGTCACGCCACGCTATTTTTGTGTTTCAGCCTCAACTGTTTGTGTTGGAAAAAGACAGGTTTATGTAGATAAAAGGCCAGTGGAAGCATAAATGTAATTTCTACTTTAACCTGTGTTCTTTTTCAGTGGCTGTTAATACTCAATGGATATTTTTATCTCTTGTATAGTGAACTGTACTCGCATGTCAGTTTTATCTTTTAATGTAAAAAGAAAAGTATAACAGTGTATTTTGCGTCTGGTTGTTTATCGTGTGAGACAGCCTTCTGAGTGATCAAAAGATACGTGGATGTTAAGATGGTGTGAAAACATGGCTGAAATGTCTTCAAGGAAGCTGTTTTCAACTGTCAGATACAGCTGACGTTTCAGCCTTTTGACATAACAATTTCATGTGTAACTTCACTACACATCAGGAAATTACCTTTTAAACTCATTTATACTGTTTTTAGAATTCTGAACATTGCTGTACAGTTTTTTTTTTATTTTATTTAATCTGCATGTAAGTGATATATCACGTGCTGTATGTGCCTCTGTGTGTTTCCAGGTGGGCTCATTTCAGCTGTTTGTGGAGGGTTATCGTGAAGCTGACTACTGGCTGCGTCGCTTTGAGGCAGAACCACTGCCAGAGAACATCAGGAAGCAGCTGCAGTCACAGTTTGAGCGGCTGGTGGTTTTGGACTATGTCATCAGAAACACAGGTAGGCGTGTATGTGTTAACATCAGCTGTTTATTATCATTGGCTGCTTTGTGGTTGTAGATTTTTCTCTTTCCTCTCATTCCTGCTTTTTAAAACTAACTTTGTGTTTGTCGTCCTCCTCAGATCGAGGGAACGACAACTGGTTGATCAAGTACGAGACACCAGGAGAAGGAGAGGGACAAAAGGTGAGGTTAAATCAACATAACTGAGGTGTGTTCAGACTGCTCAGCAAGTACACTTTCACCTTGCTTCTCATTGTTGAGCCACATGAGCACTGATGTATTTTTAATCCAGAACACACCTTGTGTTTGTGTTTTTTTTGTTTTTTTTAATGTCTGCAACGTGGTTATTTTTGCTTCACTGAATGTATAATCTAGACACACGAATGCACACTTTTGGAACAAACCTGGTTTCCTTGGCTACACCAACCCGAGCGTTGTGAGGCTACGATCATCAGTCGTTATTTTCCGTGTGTCGATAAATGACAAAGGTTGTCATGCGTGTGTGCAATAAATCAGTCCTTTGAACAGTGATCAATCGCTATCCTGGTCATCAGTCATTAATAATTCACTCACTTAATGAATTTATGGTCTTCAATCATTTTTCCCCCATGCTGCAGGATGCAGAATGGCCAGAGAACAGTCAGGACTCCTGCATCAAGATTGCAGCAATCGACAACGGTCTGGCCTTTCCCTTTAAACACCCGGATGAGTGGAGAGCCTGTATGTTTATCACTTATTTCACTTTTGCTCACATGTCTGTCATTTTGATGTCTTTACTAATAAAAGTGTAGTTGTTTCAAAGAAGGACAAAAGCAAGTTAAAAGGACACCGCATGTTGAGATCATTTATTTAAACTGCAGCGTTATGATAATCGCAGTCGCGTCTTTGGCCGGTGGAGGGTATCAGCTAAAGAGCTTGTTCGACATTTCAAAACATGGGATACTTGAAGATGATGAGTCTGTCAGACTGCTAAAGTGACAGCACGATCTCTTTCTGACATGCCAGTGACAGTGATGGAGAGAGCCTCTTTACATGTGTGATTTTTGTAATGCTTAAAAAGACTGTTGAACTTGTGGAAAAGGGCATTGGCAGCATCACCTGAAGAAAGAGAAACTGAATTTTTAGTGTGAGTCTCTTTCTGTGTCACAGTGATTGAGCGATTGAATGCGTCATAGCTGAAAGTTTTAATCTTGTTGCCTATCAGAAACACACTTGGTGAGATAAAGTTTTGCGCAAATGGTGTTCTGTTAAAGACATTCTCTGAACGAGTACTCGCTTTTCTTTTGTGGGCTGAGCAATTCGCACACGAGCCAAGTGAAGTGGGTTTGTCAGTCACTGCGACTGCAAGCAATTCAGAGTGAAATAATGTATTAATGTTAAACTGCTTTCAGGCCTGTGGTCCAAATGTTAGACTAGAGCCAGCAGTTAGCTTATCTTGGCATTAAGGTTGTAAACAGGAGGAAACCGCTGGCTACATTTTTTCCAGACGCATTTATTTTGCAAGCTGTAGATGTACTGATATGATTTTACCTTTGGACAGAGTCACCTACAGTTCCTTCAATCTTGTCATTTTCAGATTGCTATGGAATGATTTAAAATAAATAAATTAATTAATTAAAAAAAAAAAAATATATATATATATTTTAGTGATGGTTATAGGAACAATGGCAGTGAAAGGCTATATAAACAGCAACATTTGTTTTTCCTGCTTCCATCAGACCCGTTCCACTGGGCATGGCTCCCTCAGGCCAAGGTGCCCTTCTCCCAGGAGACCACAGACCTGGTGCTGTCTCGGCTCTCTGACATGAACTTTGTCCAGGACCTCTGTGAGGACCTCTATGAGATGTTCAAGGTGTGGGTCATGTCATAACTTCTCCTTTTTTTCCCCCTTCTTTCTTCAAGATTCTTAAAATGGGCGCGCAAAGAAGCATGACAAAGCGCTGAATTACTAATCACATGATATCTGCTAACATCAGTCATTTTCTGCCTTCAGACAGATAAAGGCTTTGACAAAACCATGTTTGAGA
>VUQJ01040709.1:11288-21622 GCA_015108635.1 Andinoacara biseriatus | reverse complement strand
GCCATCCGTGAGGGGCTCAGAGTAGAGCCGCTGCTCCTCCGCATCAAAAGGAGCCAGTTGAGGTGGCTCGGGCATCTGATTAGGATGCCTCCTGGCTGCCTCTTGGGTGAGGTGTTCCGGGCATGTCCCACTGGGAGGAGGCCCCGGGGTAGACCCAGAACACGCTGGAGAGATTATATCTCTCGGCTGGCCTGGGAACGCCTTGGGGTCACTCCCGATAAGCTGGTGGAGGTGGCTGGAGAGAGGGAAGTCTGGGCTTCTTTGCTTAGGCTCCTGCCCCCGCGACCCGGCCCCGGATAGGCGGAAGAAAATGGATGGATGGATGGATGGATAGTCTTAGTGCCTAGAGGGTCAATAAAGAACACATAGGTGGAAAACTTGTGCTGTTGTACTAATTAGTACAACAGCTCTGCTGCCTGTACTATATTATTAGTAAATCTCAATAAAACAAGATTCGTGATTCTTGTCAAATTGAAAGGCTCATTTTGACATGGTGTAACATAATAATTTTAACACTTGTATTTTGTCTTAATAATGATATGTATGGGATAAGGTACAGTGAACCAGTTGTTACCACAGTAACAACTATAAGCAGAAAGATCAGCCTGGCTCTTTCTCCTTATGGTTGTGTTCCTCTGCTTTCTCTCTGCAGGAGAGCCATATGAGTTTATCCCCCTGGACTGGCTGAAGAAGTGGCTTGATGACTCCACTGCCACAAAAGAAATTGACAGCTCCCTCTTCCTCTGTTCTCATGACAAACTGCATCCAGATAAAGTGGGCGACACCAAGAGGGTTTCGCTGCAAGCTGCACAACTCCTTTACGAACGCTATGGTGGAGGGCCAAGACTGGACGGTTAGACTTCTCAATTCATGATCTTCTGTATCAGTGATAGTTTTAATGCGTCCAGTTAGCCATCCATAACAATGATTATTTCAGCATTCAAACTATTAATAATAAAAATAGATATGTGAGCAAGAAATCCACTTCCTTATATGTTGTCAGGAGGAGTTCTGTTTGATGGTCTGAGAATTTTTTTTTTCAAACTACTTTCCTGAACATAAGTTACATTCTATTGAGCAGACTGTGCATAATACTTAATCATTTTATCAAATCCCATACCCACTGAAAAATAAACATTGCTCTTGTGACAGCTGTAGTCATATAGATGTTTGATTTCACAATGTAAGAATCTCTACATGCTCACTAATAAGATGTGTGTGGGCTCTTTATTATAATGTAATTAAACTATGATACAGTATGTCTGGGTTTATATGAGTTGGAGGTCTAGACAGCAGCTGCAGCAAACTAACAAGATTTGTTAAAAAAAAAAAGTTTAAAGCTCCTTCAATCAACAGTTTGTTGTGATTTGGTGCTACATAAATAAAATTGAATTGGATTACTTGTTTTAAAGCCGTGTGTCTTGTACAGCGTTATATAGGTCACTTTGTATGTTTGCTTAGGCTCATCTTTGTGCAGAGAGTGTGTTAGCCAGCGTTGCAGAGTGCTACGGCTGAAGAACCAGCTCAATGAAGACTACAAGGAAATCTCCAATCTGGTGAAACGCACACTCAGGTAAACACACTCCAGGATGAAGAATTGAAGTGTTCTGAATTAACTCAATTCGAGATCAAATATTTTATTGCCTTATGCATCAGTGGTGAGGTCTTCTGGGTAGGCAAAGCATCTCTGCGGAGCTGGAGGCAATTGGCTTTGGAACAGCTGGAGGAGGATGAACATGAAACCAAACGCAGCAACAGCCAGACCAATGGACAGGGACCACACTCCAACAACAGCAAAGGTTGGAGTGATAAATGGAATTAAGTTTCGCCTTCTGTGTCCTTTAAATCCATTGTTTGTTTTTAAATCTATCAGAAAAATGTGTACAAGACATTTGCCACTTTTCATTCTATCAACATGAATGTTAATATATTTTACTTTGTGCAAGTCTGTCAGGGAGGGGGGAAAAAAAAACCCAAACCTTTTCATAAGTAAAAAAACAGACCTTGCCTTTAGGGTTGTCATGGGAAGGATAGCATGTCAGTATTTGCATTAAAGTTTTTTATATGGAAACCTTTTCATTTATGGTTAAAAGGAAAAAATAGGAAAGTAAACTCCAAAGCCTAACGGTCTGTGTCATAATTTTACAGTTCAGCTATAAGCTAAATGCTAATGTGATTGTGTCATCATTAGATTTGCTTATCAAACAAAGTATTTATTGGTTTTGACCTGGTTGTGATAGTAGCTGTCCTGTGACAAGGACATAAATAAGCAAAAACTTTTCTCCTCGCTCTCCTTCCCACCTCAGAAAAGGTTTTGACCTTATTTTTAACAAAATAATTATTTAACCATTTTCTTAAGTGAGGCTTCATTTACTTAATCATAAAATACATGGCCAGAAATTGCAATAAATTGCATAGATTTCTGTTAATAACCGAAGACAGTGTCTTTGCCTCAACTACACTCAACAGCCTCTTTGTTAGATACATCTGTTTAACTACTTGTTAACACAAAATGTATAATAAGTGAGTTACATGGCAGCAACTATCAACTGTTTAGACATGTGGGTCAGCACAATATGTTGAAGTTCAAACAGAGCATCAGAATGAGGGAGAATGGTGATATTGTGTGATATGAGACATGGTTGTAGGTACCAGCCAAGCTGGTCTGAGTATTTCAGAAAAGGAGAAAACTTTCAGTGAATGGCAGTTCTCTGGGTATAAATGCCTTGTTGATATCAGAGGAGAATGGCGATACTGCTTTGAGCTTGATAGGAAGGCAACAGTAACTCAAATAGCTACTTGTTACAACCAGGGTATGCAGAACACACAACACATAACCTTGAAGCAGCAGGAGAAGATCACACCGGGTGCCTCTCCTGTAAGAATAGGAAAATGAGGCTACAGTTGGCATGGGCTCACCAAAATTGGACAATAGAAGACTGGAAAAGGGTTGCTTTGTCTGATGAGTCTCGAATTCTGCTACAGCATTTGGATGGTAAAGTCTAAGTTTGGTGTAAACAACATTAAAGCATGGATCCATCCATCATGTCTTGTTCAGGGTGGCGGCAGTGATTCTATGCGCACTTGGGCCCCAATTAAGAATTGTTTACATATCACCACCTATGTATTGTTGTTGTTGTTCACCCCATTGGCTACATTGTGCCCATCTTCTGATGGCTGCTTCCAGCAGGATAATGTGCCATTTCACAAAGCTCATACAATCTCAAACTGATTCCTTTAACATGACAATGAGTTCACTGCACTCAGATGGCTTTCATAGTCACCAGATCTCAATCCAGCAGAGCACCTTTGGGATGTGGGGATGGGAGATTTGCATGGATGTGCAGGTGGCAAATGTGCAGCAACTGCTGTTATGTTAATATGGACAAGAATTTCTGAGGATTATAAATGCAGCTAACAGTTCTGCTTGATATGAACTTAAATTGTTTTGTCAATTGTTGGATTGTAGAGTTCAGCTCAGAGCTCTCAGAGTGCACTGAGGATGAGATGAAGACTTTTAATGAAGACATCGTCTGCAGTCACGGTATTTCCCACATTAGCATTTATAATTAAATCAAAAGCTTTAAACAATTACACTTTCAAGCCAAAAATGTTAACTGTTATGATTGTTTTAGCATCCATAATATAATTGTTATATTCCTACTGTAGGTGGTCTGAGTATTCTGGAAACTGAACGAAAGTTGGTATCACCTGAAGTTTGGACCAAGCTGAGGGAATACTTTCCCAAAGCCCCAGAATTTACCCAAAACCAAGACCCCTGTCAGCAGTGCCTGGTTAGTGCCCAATGGTGAAACATGTAGGCTTGCATCACATTGATCCCTAGTGTCTTCACTACAACTACATTATTTTTTAAATATTTTCTTTAAGCCTGTAATACAGTTGTGAAGGTAAATCATGCCTTCGCTTTAGTCAACTTCTACCAGTCATGAATTTCATCACCTAAAGTTTATGTAGATTAGTGGTTCATAAAAACATCAACATTTTTGCAGTGTACTTATTTACAGTAAGAAAAATGGGGGGGGGGGTCTCAGCATTTTGGATTTTACTAGTCGAGAAAAATTAAATATCACTGTGACCCGTTAATTAAAATCAGTGTGACACCTCTATTTTAGAGCACCTGTATGATTTAATAAAAACAATAATATTTGGTGCCAGTGTATTAATACTGTCGTATGCAAGTGATTAAAAAAATATTGAAATATTAATATTTTGTTCCACCCCTTAAGTTAACTGCAACTGATAGACTCTGCTGATATTCTGTAACATTTTAACATTGACCTACGAATTAATCTGGAATTATGACATCTGCACTCATTACCACAGACACACATTGTAAAGGATGGTGGTAGTTTGTAGACATGCCATTTCGTTAGTTGTAGAATTAAAACAATTTTTCTCTGTTTCCAGACATTGGAGCAGGAAGAAAAAGACAATGAGGCAGTCAGTAAGATGATGGCCCTGGACCAGAAGAACCAATTGCTTAACCTCTTCCATGAGAAAAATCGACCAACACTCACCAAGTGGCCTCAGGTGAGCACAAAGCTACGTACCAAGTGCTTAATACTGTAGCTTCTTCATATCAGTAGCACTGTTTCAAATCAGCAGTTGAATACCTAAATATAAATAATGATAGAAAGTGAATACAGTAATTGTTTCTGGTTTGTCTCCCCAGGGCACAGATGTGCTTTATGTAGTCCCCCTGTTTTTTGTAGATGAATGGAGAAAATTTATCAGGTATGTTTGTTTTGACAGTAAAGTGAATAAATTGTTATATTTTCAAAATAAAGTTTGGCACTGTCATCCTTTTATTAAAGCATATACAGTACCAGTCAAACGTTTGGACAGACTTACCCATTCACTGTTCTGTATATGGTTCGATATAAGATGATAATGATGATCATGAGTAAAACCAGTCATGATTGATTTATTTGGATTCAAGGTTGAGTCTTTCCATTCTCTTATTTGAGTTTAAAAGTTTTTTCCCCCTCTGTTCTGTGTGCTTGTCAGGAGACCCACAAAATCTTCCCCAGTGTCTAATGTGAGCAACACTTTGCTACTCTGTCCCCATGGAGGCTTCATGTTCACCTACGACTCACTGATTAATGGAGAAGCACAACAGTGAGTTCTGCCTGTCTGTCCACAAGTTTTAATGGCAGTCTTACTCATTAAAATTGGTTTGGGTGTATCATTCTTACAACAGTGCTGAATATATTTCCTTCCTTGTAAAATGTACTTTTTTTTTTAAATACCAAAAATGCATTCATTGCATTTGTATTTCAAAGTTATGGTTTTTCTGTTCCGAAGTTCAGAAGATAGAAAGTCACACTGCATTAACATTTGAAGAATTTGACTTATTTTAAATATATGAACCTTTACTGAATTTATCACTAGCCAAAGAGAGTGGAAAATTTCTATTCTCATTCAGTGTGAGCTTCACGTTTGGTCGTTTGACAGTCAAGAGCAAAGAAGTTGCAGATTCTATCTGCAGGACAGTCCATTACAACTGACAACATGTAGTGGGAGTTAACGCATCATAATGTTTAATTAGTGGCACAAGGCTTTCAATGTTAACCCTGTTAAGACAACCATTGCTAAAACAATATGGGTGGAGCTCATGATGTAGAATTTTCTTTTAGGGGGTATGTTGACAGAAATTCTTATGTTTGGTCTTATTCTGTGTTGTTTGTCTTGCACAGTATAGCTCTGCTGTGGCCAAATGAATGGGATGTGATCAGTAGACTCTTCATTGTGGACCAGCCAATCTCCATCCACTGCTTGAAACAGACTACACCAAGTGGTTCTACTACCCAGTACACCACTCAGCCTGGTAAAAATTCCAAGTCAGGGAAAATGGTTAACTTCCCAAATCACTTTGAGGGAAAAAGACTTGTATATTCTGAAGAAAGTAAAGCACACTGAAGAGAAGTCTAAAGAAATGTTATACCGCTATCACAAAATCTGTCAATTACAAGCATTAGAATATACACTCTGAAGCTGTGGATGTTACCTGTGAACAAAAATATTACGTTTTTAAAAATTCATTTTGGGAAATTTAGGCATTTAGCATAGCAAATTTTGGTTTTGATACTGCCAAACATCAAATCTTTCTAGAAAGGTCAGTTTGAATTTCACACATGATTTTATTTTTTTTTCTTTTCTCTTTTTTTTTTTTGGTATATGGTAAATGGACTAGTTCTTATATAGCGCTTTTTTACTCTGTCTGAGCACTCAAAGCGCTTATACAACATGTTTGCATTCACCCAATCACACCTATTTATACAAGCACTTCCATATGAATCTAAGCGAAGTGCTTTTATTGTCTAACATTCATACAAATATTTACACTCCAACGTTTGCGTCGGAGAGCAACTTGGGGTTCAGTATCTTGCCCAAGGATACTTTGGCATGCAGACTGGAACAGCCAGGAATCGAACTGCCGACCTTTTGAAGTTTGGTTTTTTTTTTTTGTTTTTTTTTTATAAACAGGTCTTCAAATTCGAAAGTGCAGTCTGTGCTATCAGATTTTTAAGCAAATTCCAGCTCTTAAAATTTGATGTTCAACTTCTACACTTTTGAAATTCCATATTCTTGAATTTGTAACAAATGTTTGGCCTAAAAAGTCTAAATGGCATACAGTAGCTTAAGTAGTTCACTATATGTAGCTATTTGAAAATGGCTCCACAGAAAACACTGTTTAGAAAATGCTCCTTACTTCATCACTAAAATATTTTTATGAGAAAACAGTAACAGCAGAAAGCTAAAAATGTGCCCTTTTCCTATTAAGAAGTGTACCATATCCCTGGAATTTTTTCAGGGAAATCAGAGATGGTTGGACTGGAAGCATTTGATGAGTCGACGTGGAATGACCCTTAAAGAATTCGAGGATAATGCATGAGGAAATCTTTGCTGAATTAAGTTGGGTGTTTGACCCTAAAATATTTTAAAACCAGCTGCTTAACATTCTCAGAGTTTGAAATTTTAGCTCACAAGACTGAAGGACCAGTGAGTTCATTGCCATAGTGAGGCCTCTGTAGTTACTCCTGCATTATTGGTCAGATTTTAGGAAAACTTGTACACAGTGATCTGCTAATAGCCTAAATAGGTCAAATTTCGGTCAAGTTCACATTTGTTTTACGGTTAATAATCCCTGGACTGGATGAGCTATTATGTCACTGATGTTCTGGTTAATGGTTATATTTACCTTTTTTGTCTCCTCACAGTCCTTGATTTATTTCAAATAGATGTGGTTATGTGTTTATATGTCCAGATCTGTGTTGGGAATGCAGAGAGAGCTTCCTTTTCCAGCAGCAGAGGGACCTCAGAGAGTATGCCCAAGCTACCATCTACATCCGCAAAGTTATTGAAGACAAGAGAGTATGGAACACAAAAAAGACATCCAAACTCAAACAATGACTTTTTTTTTTTTTTTTCTTTTTTAATCAGAGCTATAAATTTTTCATAACCGATAGGTTGGATGACAATTTAACTGCCTCTTATATCACATTTCTTTAACTGTATAGATGATAAAGGAGGCAGTGCCTGACTTGAATGCCAGCAGTTCTGAAGCAGAGGAAGAGAAGGAGGAACGTCCAAAACTGGATGGAGAGAAAGACCCAGACTTCAGTCAGGTAACCATGCCAGAAAACTACATTTGCAAGAAAAAGTTTGTAATTAGTACGATTTCTGCATTGATTTCTGATCGTCATCTAAATCACAAATATAAGCAAAAGCAATCTAATAACACACAAAAAGCTGTACTTTCCATGTATTTATTACTGAGTAATCGCTTACAGCTTAGGATGGAAAATGTAAGGGAACCCCAATGCTAACAACTCCAAAAGCTACCTAAAGTCAGGCCTTCCAGCTAAGGTGATGAAACTGGACGTGTGGGTTTTAGAGGTGCCCTTCCATATAAATAAAAGCAGTCCAAAAAAGGCTGACTGCACACCAAATTTGGGGGCTGCTTTGCAATCTCATGGCCTGTATGCCTTGCAATCATTCAGGGAACATTGGATTCAAAGCTGTCTGCAGAGTTTTTCCTGGAGAATACAGTGGTATGCAGAACTTTGAGCACCCCTTATAACTTTCATGATTTTCCTTTATAAATCATTGGTTGTTCGGATCAGCAATTTCAGTTAAATATATCACATAGCAGAGGAACACGGTGATATTTGAGAAGTGAAATGAAGTTTATAGGATTTACAGAAAGTGTGCAGTAATTATTTAAACAAAATTAGGCAGGTGCATAGGTTTGTGCACCCCAACAGAAAAACAACAACAATATTTAGTAGATCCTCCTTTTGCAGAAATAACAGCCTGTAAATGCTTCCTGTAGCTTCCAGTGAGAGTCTGGATTCTAGTTGAAGGTATTTTGGACCATTCTTCTTTACAAAACATCTCCAGTTCAGTCAGGTTAGACAGTTTCCGAGCATGGACAGCCCGTTTAAATCACATCACAGATTTTCAGGAATATTCCGGTTTGGGGACTGAGATGGCCATTGCAGGATGTTGGACTTGTTCCTCTACATGAATACCTTAGTAGACTTTGAGCAGCATTTAGGGTCATTGTCTTGTTGAAGTATCCAGCCCCTGCACAACTTCAACTTTGTCACTAATTCTTGAAGATTGTTCTCAAGAATCTGCTGATATTGACTGAAATCCATGCGACCCTCAACTTTAACAAGATTCCCAGTACCTGCACTGGCCACACAGCCCCACAGCACGATGGAACCGCCACCAAATTTTACTGTGGGTAGCAAGTGTTTGTCTGGGAATGCTGTGTTCTTTTTCAGCCATGCATACCGCCACTTGTTATGTCCAAATAACTCAATTTTAGTTTCATCAGTCCACAGGACCTTATTCCAAAATGAGGCTGGCTTGTCCAAATGTGCTTTAGCATACCTCAAGCAACTCTTTCTTCTGCATTACTCTCCCATAAAGCCTCTCCTTGTGCAGACTGCGCTGAATAGTTAAATGATGCACAGTGACACCATCTGCAGCAAGATTATGTTGGAGGTCTTTGGAGCTGCTCTGTGGGCTGATTATGACTGTTCTCACCATCCTTCGCCTCTGCCTATCTGAGATTTTTCTTAACCTGCCATTTCAGGCCTTAACTAGAACTGTGCCTGTGCTCTCACTATGTTCCTCACAGTGGAAACTGACAGCTGAAATCTCTGAGATAGCTTTTTGTATCCTTCCCCTAAACCAGGGCTCTTCACCTCCAGGCCTCGAGAGCCCCTGTCCTGCAGGTTTTAGATGTGTCTCTGCTTCAACACACCTGAGTCAAATAGAGAAGTCAGTAGCAGGACTCTGGAGAACTTGCTATTGACTTCTCTATTTGAGTCAGGTGTGTTGGATCAAGGACACATCTAAAACCTGCAGGACAGGAGCTCTCGAGACCTGGAGTTGAAGAGCCCTGCCCTAAACCAAGTTGAACAATCTTTGTTTTCAGGTCATTTGAGAGTTGTTTTGAGACTCCCCTGTTGTGACTCTTCAGAGAAGATGCAAAGAGGAAAAACACTTGCAATTGGCCACCTTAACCCTTTCTCATGATTGTGTGACTGACTGACTCTTGACTGACATACACAATGAGCTTACAAAAAAAATTTTGTATTCCCATAATTAGTGCTAAAGGTATTCAAATCAATAAAACGACAAGGTGCCCAAACTTATGCACCTGCCTGATTTTGTTTAAATAATTACTGCACACTTTCTGTAAATCCTATAAACTTTATGTCACTTCCCAAATATCACTGTGTTCGTCTGCTATATGATATATTTAACTGAAATTGCTGATCCCAACAACCAACAATTTATAAAGGAAAATCATGAAAATTATAAGGGGTGCCCAAATTTTTGCACACCACTATATCAGGGTAGCAGTGGATAACCTGAGGCTTGGGGTTGGCTGAAGCTACAAGGCAATGACCCAAAGTGCACAAGAATGACTAAATCAGATTCCCCACTTTAATACAACTGAGATGCTTTCATGGGCTTAAGAGAGCTGTTCAAGCAAAACATCCCAGAAATATAAATGAATGAGTTTATAGAAGAAGTGGTCCAAAATTCCTTCTCCTCCTCATCGTGCAAGTCTCATAAGCAGCTACGAGAAACGTCTGATCGAGAATGTTGGTGCTAAAGACAGTTTCATAATTTACTAAATTCAGGAGTTTAACTTTTTCAAGCCAGCACCAACTTTGTTTTACTAAAAGTCAAAAGTCTGTCTGTAACTGGTCTAAACTCTCACACCACTAGTTGTTCTACCTTACAAAAAAAAAAAAAAAAAAAGCTTTTTTTTTTTTTTCCTGGGGGTT
>VUQJ01040704.1:13147-27139 GCA_015108635.1 Andinoacara biseriatus | reverse complement strand
CCCCACAAATCTTAGAAACATGGTGTCTAACCAGATAATTACTCTGGATGGCATTACCTTGGCCTCCAGTAACACTGTGAGAAATCTTGGAGTCATTTTTGACCAGGATATGTCCTTCAATGCACACATTAAACAAATATGTAGGACCGCTTTTTTGCATTTGCGCAATATTGCCAAAATTAGAAACATCCTTTCTCAGACTGATGCTGAGAAGCTAATCCATGCATTTGTTATTTCTAGGCTGGACTGTTGTAATTTATTATTATCAGGCTGTCCTAAAAGCTCCCTGAAAAGCCTTCAGCTGATACAAAATGCTGCAGTACTGTACCCAGAGTACTGAAAGGGGACTAGAAAGAGAGAGCAGATTTCTTCCATATTGGCTTCACTTCATTGGCTCCCTCTTCAATCTAGAATAGAATTTAAAATCCTTCTCGTCACATACAAGGCTTTGAATAATCAGGCCCCATCTTATCTTAAAGACCTCATAGTACCATATCACCCCAATAGAGCACTTCACTCTCAGACTGCTGGATTACTTGTGGCAGAGCCTTCAGCTTTCAGGCCCCTCTTCTGTGGAACCAGCTCCCAGCTTTGATTCAGGAGAGAGACACCCTCTATATTTTTAAGATTAGGCTTAAAACTTTCCTTTTTGATATAGTTTAGAGTTAGGGCTGGACCATGTGATCCTGAACCATCCCTTAGTTATGCTGCTATAGGCCTAGGCTGCTGGGGGGGTTCCCATGATGCACTATTTCTTTTTACTCATCAATTTTACTCTGTTCATACTTCACTCTGTGTTTAATCATTCTCTGTGTCTCTTCCACAGCACATTTTTTTTTGTCCTCCCTCCCCTCAGCCCCAACCGGTAGCGGCAGATGACTGCCTCTCCCTGAGCCTTGTTCTGCTGGAGGTTTCTTCCTGTTAAAAGGGAGTTTTTCCTTCCCACCGTCGCCAAGTGCGTAGGACATAGAGGGTCGTTTTGACTGTTGGGTTTTCTCTGCAGTATTGTGGGGTCTTTACCTTACAATACAAAGCACCCTGAGGCGACTGTTTGTTGTGATTTGGGGCTGTATGAATTGAATTGAATTGAATTGAATTGAATTGAATTGAATTGAATTGAATTGAATTGAATTGAATTGAATTGAATTGAATTGAATGGCTGCTCAGATACAGATGGCGGATCAACTTCCTCACCGGCTAATCTTACCCCACAGTCTCCCAAATTAAATCTAAATCTTTCCTGAAATTACAAGCAAAACAAGTAAGAGTACAAACTGAGGACAAAAACATTGGAGAGCAATTAAAGTAAGAAGCTGAAAAGAGAACTGCGAGTTTTGCACAAAAAGACTGTTCTGTCAGAGGGGTGAAATTCATTTCCTTATTACACCACTTTTCTCCCAAGAGGAAGAAAAGTCAAGACAAGATGTGAGATGATGGCCAGCAGAGAGACAGGAGAGCGAAACAGCTGGCAGAAGGAAACTGACTGCGCTATTGTTGCTGCAGGAGTGTAGGAGTTGAGTGACACGATGGAGAAGGCAAAGACGCAAAGATGAGACAAGTTTGACATCCATGACGGCTCAGAGGAGAGTTTTAGGAGTTGTGATTAGAGTTTCCACAGTTAGATTATTAATTCATTTTACATAATGCTCGTCTTTTCCCGTTTTTAGCCCAACAGTACTGTGTGTGTTTGACTTTTGCTCTCATGTCTCTTCCAGCCTCGTTTTTCCCTCCCTCCCCATCCCGCCTCCCTTTTCGCTCCCAGTCTGATTACTCTGCTTTATGCAAACTGCAGCTCTCTCCCTCTTTCTCTCCTGTGTATTCCCCTTTTCGCTTTTACATCGCAATTAAAAACATGTAGTTGACTCCTACTCACTCTCAGCCTGTCCTTCCTTATTTTGCTTAGTGCGGATTCAGTGTTGTTCAATATTTGATGAGACGTTCATAAATCAGCTTCCTCTGTTCCCTTGTGGTATATTTGAGTGATAGTGTTCACCTCTAAAAGCTTGCAAGTGTTAACATGCTGTTCTTTGTCAGCTTTTGATTAGAGATGGGTTCAGCCTAACAGTGACCAGAGGTTGGCCATATGTTAAACATGCTCTGAATGTGGATTTCAGGCCATATTCAAAAGCTGAGTCCTCTTATGGCCATTGAAAGGCACTTTCTCCAAAACACTTGGGGTTATTGCTTTTCGTGCTTATTTATTTATCTGATTATTTTCCCTGATGTATCCAAGTAGTTACATTTTTTTTCTCTAAAACCATCCATCAGCTTTCCCCTCTTTTGGCCTTTCCTGGTTTACTTGCTGTGACAGATATTGGATTTGCACTGAAAGGGCCCACCCTGTCACTCTCTCAGAGTCTGTGGGAATTGACTCAGGTCACTCCTCTTCCCTCTATGGTACGCTTTTGCGCAGAAGTGCTCAACTAGCAGACTTTCTTTTGGCCAGAGAGATGTGAACAGAGCAGGCTTAGATCATTTTTCATATATCCAGTCAGTCTTACAACCACTGCAAACGTATGACTGCTTGGAAACATGCATTAAATTATATTTATATTGCTACGCTGAATAAAACAATCATACGCCAATAGTGCAAAGCTGTAGAGTGTAGTCATTTTTCTTTATTATATGTGTAAACCAATTTGTAAGTATCATATTTCGAAGTCAGTCTCTCCCTGGCTAATCTTTTAAAGTATTTTTAAAGGTCTAGGTATAGACACTACTTTTAAACAGTGATTTCCCTAATCACAAATCCAAATTGTACTTAATCTGTGTTCAGTAGACACCAACCTGGGGATTAAGATTTAAGACTAATATTTATGAGGAGGTATAGGAAATATTTTTGTGATTTTTGCATAATTTATTTTCACTTTCATGCCAACATGTAAACATATGCACATCAATATTGAGATTGCATTCAAGAGAAAACGATTGTCTTAAACATATGGACTGTATAGGAAAGATAGACAGGGGTGCCAGTCTATATTGAGCAGGCAAACCACGTGCCATAAGGCTATTGCAGAGGTCTGGGTTCAAATCTGCCCTGAAGCTGTTTATTGTGTGATTCTTCCTCCCAGCTTTCCTGCCTTCTCTCCACTGTTCTTTGTAAATGAAGGTCATTTTTTCCCCTAGACTTCTACATATTTGCAGCCAGGAATAATAACCTGCTGACTTTAAGAAATAAAGCAGGTTTAATGCAAATCCATTCTAGTGCAGAATGGTACACAGCACCTGACTCTCGCCTCGACAACAGCTTGAAGGTTTTTCTTCACCTGCCTGTGACTGGGAGCGCACGTGGTTGTCACAAAAATGTTCAAAACTATGCAGACACACAAACATTTCAAGCTGTGCAGAAATTGGAAATTACAAAGCAGCATCCGTGCTGCAGCGTTTATAAAATGGGTATACTCTTCATCAGTTGTTCTGTTGGATGTCCCGCTGTTGGCTAGCTTCTTCATCTCTGCATTATTATTTATGTCAATTGCAGGCCACTGTAAGCTGTGCCAGACACCTGTCGATGTCCTTGGTCCCCGATAGAGGTTGATAAGTCAAAAGTCCTAGATCATTTAATGCCCCTTTAACCCTCATCAGCACGTTTTCTATTAATAACCGACTGAATTATCTGCATGTTGGTAATCTGTGATTGACAGACTTTAGATCTGTGTCCTGATTTGAGTTGTGCTCCATCTCTCCATCTGTGCATTCTGACTCCCATCCATATCAGACTCAGAGCACCACACTGCAAATGAAACAGTGGGAGATTCCCCGCATCACTCACCATCATTAAGGCGGCTGTTGGCAATAGTCCAGATCTGCATGATGGCAAAGCCCCTGTAGCCAGACTTCACCAGAGAGAAAAACCAGGACAAAACATACGGAGGCGCCAGTATGCCAAATCTGAAGCACGAAGAATCAACGGAAAAAGCTTAAAGCAAAAATCCACCCTAAAACACTTCCTTTAAAACAAAGCATGGTGATCAAAGAGAAAGGTACTCGTAGACTTTGTGTCTGCATTCATGAAGGAAGAAAGACCTTCTGAGGTTTCTTCCTGTTGAAATTGAGTTTCTCCTTCCTGCTGCCAACAAGTGTTTTCTTAAGGAAGAATATAATTCTTCAATTCTTCTTTACCATACTATGTAAAGTGGCTTGAGGTGAAATGTCATATGTCCAATATACATTAAACTGAATTGAAAGTTCAGACCAGAAAACCCTTCAGCCATTATTTTAATGAAGGGGCATGACTATTTCTTTCAGCTGGAAATGTAAATATAATTTTGGCACATTTTTAAAACTAAGTCAACAACAGCAAATCCAGTCAGTACACTCAGATGTGGCTTCCCAGAAGCTGCTGATTCACTGAGTTGTTTGCAATTCTTTGCTGTGTAAAACCCCAAACCCCCTTCAATCTGGCGCAGACAGATATTAAGACCAAATGACCAATTTCCTGCAACAAACCCTCCTGGTCTGTTAATGGTCTGATCAGTAAAGCCTAAAAGCTGTACGATGAGAATATGTTGGATGTTGTGCAGTCATGCTCACAAAATTACACCAATTGTAATTTGGAGCATACTACCATCCATCCCATCCTTCATATCCTGTGAATGAACCATACAGACATGCTGGAGGCCAGTGTTTACCTAGTGTGTGAAACACTGCACTGAGGGTGAGGGTTTGAAAAGTTCAGAAGGCAGAAAACCGTCTTCCTGTTGCCTAAACCTGTTGTGTCATCTCGTGTGTAATTTGGAGATGCTACCAGCTTTGTCAAAACAGCTGCATTTGATGCCTCGGGAATGAAAACAGGCTGCCAAAGATGAGCCACAGGGCAAGGTCGACAAGCTGAATCCTATTTAAAAATAACACCTGAATCCCAGCGAACCTCAACAGTGTGTGAGGGTGGAATTTTCCTTTAAGATGCTCACATTTAGCTGTTAGCCCTGGGCTGTGCCTCAAACATAGGTCTACTCCATTGTCACGAAGTAGCAATGATCTTGACCTCATGTGATGCCAGATCGCATCTCCAACTCACTCTCTTCTGCAAAGAACCTGTGATGCAGATTCACAGTTATTATATTTAGCCTGTCTTTCATCAGTCTGCTATTCCCAGATGCATTCCCAGTGGCTAAATGGAAAATGTGGACCAGCTCTGTGCTAATTCACACATGTGGACTTATTAGCATTGCCAGTGGCTAGATTTTCTATTACTGCACGTGTCTTTTACATACTTGAATTACTCATTTTCCAATATTACTAAGTTCACTCTCTCAATCAATGTAAAAAGAGTTAAATGACCAACATTTACTCCCCTTTCTGCCTTTTTCCTACAGCATGTTTCTAAGGATGAAGCCAGTCTCATGGGATAGCCATGTTTTGTCTCCATGACAGCTAGATCACTCAGTCCTCTCTGCAGTGACCCCCCGCACAGCAAAGGATGCTGGGAAATAATGAGCACTTTTATCCCAGTCAGGATGACAAAGATGGGGAGGATGAGGAGGAGGAAGAGGAGCAGGGAAGAGAAAACAGAAAAGAAGAAGGTGAACGTGACATGGAGAATGGAAGACTAGAGTATCTGGAGGAGAAGGAGATGACGGGAGGACGACAATCCTGGGAAGGGAAAGGTGTTGAGGTGGTGAAACCAGCAGCCATTGTGGTCGGTAGGCAGAGAGTAGACCGGCCACTGAGGCCGGGCAATCTGGGCAACCGTGGGGTCCCTTACATGCCCAGTATAGCCCCGCTACACCATCAAGCTGCCAACAAGCAGCAGCATGTGACGGCAGCAAAGAAACGAGCCCTCATGGAGCGCAGCATGACCACAGTGGCTCCACTGGAGGACACTTACCTGACCATGATGGTGTTCCGCATTGGAGTTCCCGACATCAAACAAACAGTAGGTGCATCAAAGACACTGCTCGTAAAGTGTGTGCGCAATTCATAAAAGGCACATTTACAAAGCCATCCCTGGAGCCTCTTGACTGATCACTTAAAAGCAAATAAAGTAGGTGAAGCGGAGAAGTTGAAGAAAAAAAAATGTCAAACTCAATCCAAATCAAACAGTTTAAAAGTTTAGTTATCCCTGTAAAAAAAAAAAAGAAGAAGAAAAGAAAAGTAAAGTCTCCCTCACTCTGCACTGGAGGTCTTTCCAAATGAGGAAGTAGTTCAAGCCAAGTCTCACTGGTATTACTGCCTCAGAGACCGAGAGCTTTAATGTGACAAACAGAATTTTAAAATAATATCTCAGGCTACTTAAACTATTAAGGCAGGTATCTGTTCATGTGACGGTTACTGTTCTGATCTGTGTGCAACTACAGATAAAAAGCCCCCCCCAAAACTCCTTTATTATATTTGTGACAATTAAAAAAAGGACAACAGAGATTTGATAAGAGCTGAACATCAGGTTTTTGCTTTTTTAGTTTTCTCCCTGTCTTTTGCTTTGTTTCACTCCTTCCTCGTTTCCCTTATAAATCCAGCTGTTTTGCATCCCTGAAACACTTCATATAATTCCGGTGCAGCGCTGACTCTACATCTGTCTCAAATTATTCCCAGAAAACACCACATGGGTGCTTGATGCATACAATTCTTTTATATTAGTCAAACAGCGAGCACAACTGTACAAGCACATCTCTTATTTCAAAGCTTTTCCGTTCCAGTTATCCAACAGGCTCAGGGATGTGTCCCAAAGGGAAAGAGGAACTAATACAGAGCTCAGCTTGTGCTGAGCACCCTGCGAGGGCAAAAATATTCAGTCAGCAGTGCTATGTAAGCATCTGCCGTGGGTCAGGTGGTCATAATTAGTTTCCAAAACTGAAGTTAGTCTCATTTCACACTTTGAGGCAGCTCTCAGTCTTACGGTGGCAGCAGGCGAGAATTGGCCAGCCCACACGCACACACCATATCCAGGTGAGAATGGGCGCACCACTATAACCCCTCCCCCAGCTTCCTTTCTCCATTTTCAAGTCCCTGAACATGCCGACTGTTCTACATGTCAGCTAATCTGCCCTCAATACAACAGTAATTGCTAATTATTTAATAGGTTTTTAATGAGTTTTGGGAGAGCTGTGGAAATGAGTGACTGTGGAAGGGAAGAAATATGTGGAAGGCGTCTCTCTTCTCAGGTTTCCTCGAGCCACAGGCGGCATACTGAGCTCTGCACGTCACTGACAAAACCTCGGCAAACCTTGAAGCTGAAGTATTATTGAACAGAATTAAAAAGAGATAAAGAGAGGGGGTGAATATTAGGAGCTACTTAGACTGTGGGAGGAAAAAACAGGCGATGAAGAGAGAGGAAAATGGGCTGTAATGCTACACGCTGAAGATCGGAATAATAAAAACTGCCAGAAACATCTCAGGGAAACTGCACTGACAAAGAAACGATGAGGAGAGACGCAGCACCACAATATACAGTATACATTACATTAGACTTCACTCAGAGGGATTAGCCACTCGATCTCTCTTTCACACACACGCACGCGCAAACCACTACACTGCACACGTGCACTCCCATAAGAAGGCACACACATACTTTATAGCTCACTTATATTCGTGCACATAAACACACGCATGCTCATCCCCGTCATGTGGTTAACCTCCCAGGGACCACCAAGACATTGCTACGGCAACGGGTGCCTGCCTTCACTAATGAACTGGTTGCCATGCCAATAGATTTGGCTACACTATCAAATAGTGCAACCTAGTGGGGGCTCGAGGGGGGACAGAAGGGACATGGCAGTGTGCTGAGCTGTGCAGTTTTACTTACAGCCCTCTGAAATGGAACAATGGTATGGATGCATACATCTCTCAGACCTCTCAGCTCTCCTGTTGTTAAAGCTTTCAGCCAGCCCTCTGTCCTCCAGCTCCAGAAAGATGTCTTTCCTGTGGAAGTGCACACAAATGGAAGAATATCATCATTCTCTCAATGGCTTTTTTTTTTCTTCAGGTTTTTAGAAATGACAAAAAAAAGCTGAACCAAACACTGAAAATATGATGATAATATCTCAATATCTTCATATGACGAAAATGACTTAGGCCATTATTTTAAGAGGGTAACGATATGAGGAAATGAGCAGTGCAACAATCACACTGAAATCTTGTTAGGACATCGACACAGATAATACATCCGAGGTCTTTTTTAATTGTAGCCTTTGGGTGTATCACACACACACACACACACACACACACACACACACACACACACACACACACACACACACAAGTTTATGCTTCCTCTGTTGGATAATGGAGTAAATTAGACAATGAGAGAATAGCAAAATATTTATCCCTGTATAGGATTTTTGCTTCTTTATTTGCAGAGAAAATTAAAAGATATGACATAAAAATAAAAGTGAACTAGATCCAAAGGCACAGACTGAAAGGACAGAATGAGTCACCTTATGATTCACGAATGTGGCAGGTGATTAATTAAAAGTAATGCATTCATAGTTTGCACACATCACATTCTTGCATTCATCATGCACAAACTTATGTTAAAAACTCTACATTATGAGTCCATGGTATTAAAATTATGATGAACAGATATTAACCAAGTACACTAAACACGTGCATGCACATATTGAAACACACAAATGCCCTTGTGTTACTATGTGAAAAAGTCTTGAAAGTAAATGTTTTCATTCCTTACATATATAACAATAAACACTAATCAGACACTTTATTAGGTACACCCTGCTGGTCCCAGTTTGAACCCAGTTTTCCCTTTGGAACTGCCTTTCTTCATGGCAAGATTCAACAAGGTGCAACATTCCTCTGAGATTTAGGTCAATATTGACAGCATCACACAGTTGCTGCAGATTTGTGGGCTGCGCATCCATGATGTGAATCTCCAGTTCCACCACATCCCAAATGTGCTCTGCTGGATTGAGATCTGCTAGCTGTGGGGGCCATTTGAGTACAGCGATCTCATTGATCTCATTACAGTTTGAGATGATTTGAGCTTTGTGGCATGGTGTGTTATCTTGCTGGACGCAGCCATCAGAAGATGGGTACACTGTGGTCATAAAGGAATGGACATGGTCAGCAACAATACTCAGGTAGGCTGGAGTCTTTAAATGATGCTCAGGTGATACTAAGGAGCTCAAAGTGTGCCAAGAAAATATCTCCCACACCGTTACACCAGCAGCAGCCTGAACTGCTGATACAAGGCAGGATGGAGCCATGCTTTGACGTTGTTTATGCCAAATTTTGATGCTACCATTCACATTTTGCAACAAAAATCAAGAATCATCAGACCCAGAAACATTTTTCCAATCTTCTGTTGTCTGTTTTGGTGAGCCCGGGTAAATTGTAGCCCCAGTTTCCTGTTCTTAGCTGACAGGACTGGTGTCCACAGTAGCACATCTGCCTCAATGTTCAATGTGTTGCACACACACAGATGCGCTTCTGCATTCCTTGATTGTAACAAGTGGTTATTTTAGTTACTGTTACCTTCTAATAAGCTCAAAACAGTCTGGCCATTCTCGAATGACCTCTGAGCCAGAGCTCTGATGCTCGCTGGATATTTTCTCTTTTTTGGACTACTCTCTGTAAACCCCAGAGATTGTTGTGAGAGAAAATCCCAGCAGCTCAGCAGGTTCTGAAATACTCAGATCTGCCAGTCTGGCACCAACAACCTTTTTTTCTTAACAAAAGATGCTTGTTAGGGTATACACCAATCCCTGTGATAATGCTTGGCCAATTTTTTAAGTATCATTGACTGAAAATATATACATATGTCCTTATTTACCTGTAATGCTAGGTAAGATACAGGTAGCTAATATGGTCAGGTTGTTCTTGGTGCTCAAAAACTTAAAATATAAATAAAAAAGATATAACGTTTTGACAGGAGCGCACACAAAAAACTGGATAATTTTTTTAGCCATTATTTCTACCTCAGTACAGGTGCACTATCGCCCTCTAACCCCACCCCTGCCATGTCCACTGTCTGACAGAGGTGTCTCCAGTTTGACCAGGACTGCACAGTATGGAACGCTAAGCAGCAGATCATCTGCTCCCTCAGTGAGTCCCTGTGGGACGTCTACAACTATGGCCTCTTCCAGCCAGCTGGAGAGGGAAGAGATGCCAAGTTCCTGGAGGAGGAGAGGCCCCTGAGAGACTACTCACAGTCCTTTGAGAAGGGGGTGCCTTACCTGGAGGTATGAAAGGGGGATGTGACCTTCTTCACCTAGAAGTAATCAAATATCAAAGTCCCCAGATTCCCACAAATGTTATAGAAGTTATAATCTAAGTGCACTTTTGATTACTCTACATTAGTGTTGTATAGATTATTTATAGATGTGTGTAATCCTTTGTAGCTTCTGAAGTGCAGTTAAGTATCCTGTATCATAATTTGAAAACTTTGTTGTTCATAACTGAGTAAAAAAAAAAAGTCTGTAATTGCAGACAACTCCAAATTTCATTGTCTTTATTAGAATTCCCCTTCTCCATGCAGTAAGTGGACCGATTAAATTAAACCCTTACAAAACTGGATGGATTTAAATGCATTATGTATATTATGTAACCTGCTAATTACATTGTATTTTCTGGCTTTTGGATAAGTGGGTTGTGAAATATCATGAATCTGAGGTTTTCTGCTGCAAGACAATTATCTCACAACGCCCTCTGGTGGCTCAGCTCGTGCATGTGCTGCTGAGTTGGGTGGGGCTGAAAGAGTATCCTACGCTCAGAGTTTGTCTTCAAACCAGAGTGTTGACATTCCGGACAAAGCTCCAGATGAGGCCTTTTCTCCACAACAGAATGCATGGAACTGTGCACAGAAATCTAGAGCCGCTGCAACCTATCTTTGTTGCAGCATCTCTCTGGATTTCTGTGGTGTAGTGCGAGGTGCAGCTTAGCTGTCAGCTATTAGACAGGATCTTAGACTTCTTACCTCAGCCGTTAATTGGTTTGCCGTCATACTATTGCACTGAGATGAGGACTGAAGACCCAGTCAGCTGATTTTCAAGTCAAAAATAAAACCACCCAAACTCAGTGCATCCATTAGTTTCATCCGTTGAAGCGTGTTTGGGACTTTTGGACTGATTCTCAACAACAAATTTTAGGCTGATGTTTTTAAGTTCCTCTCCTTATCTTTTTGTTGAAGCAGAGGATGCTCAGACATTAAGAATAAGACACATTAACACTCTGGGTTAAGCTGCTACTTCAACATAAGAACGTGTGGAAAGCAATAAAAAATATTTCTTAAAAATGCACAATAAAATAGTGCTGAAACCCTTTTATTCTGTGATAAACCCGTCTTAGAATAACACAATGGGGTGACACTAATGAGCACTCTGTCAGTTTTTGATATGTAAATCACCTTCTATGAGCAATTAATGTTGTCAGTGTGATTTTAAGAAAACTGTATTATTATTATTTTAAATGTCATTAATCTAACCTTATTCAACAGATTATTAAAAAAACAGACATCATTAATCATTAATCTAATTCCCTGGATCCTTTCTAAAGCTGTGTGCACAAACTGCTCATTTGCATCACTTTTTTTTTGCACTTAAATGATCCTAATTGAAATATCAAAGCCATCTTATTATATTTTGAGGCTAAAGGTTTAACAATTTTTTGCCTTTTTCCCTAAACAAAACCAAGTCTGACTAAGTATTTTAAAGAAACCAATCATGGGGTAATTCCAGTGACTCGGAGTAGGAAACTGGATCTCTGGAAGCCGCGAGAGTTCAGCAGCATCTAACAAAAATAATGGTGCTTTTTCTGAACTACGCTTTCGCAGCACAAATCGTAATGATTTTGTTATAGCCCCCTATGCAGACTGTCACCGAGAAACTGAACTGTGGAGTAAGATTATCCTCAATTTCATGTGTACTTTCTTTTCTGGTCCTCAGTTTAGGTATAAAACCAGAGTCTATAAACAGACCAATCTGGATGAAAAGGCTCTCGCTAAACTCAGCACAAAGGTATTTCTTTTGCTTGTGTTGTGTGAACATTGCTGTTCATTGCTCTTTTGTATTTAGTTGCACTCAGTGACATCTTTTTCTATGCTCAGGCCAGCCTGAAGAAATTTCTGGATTACATTCAGACTGGAGCAATAGACAAAATAGCAAAAGTCCTCGATAAAGGTCTCGATCCAAATTTTCATGACCCTGACACTGGAGGTGAGTTTCTAACAAGACAGCTCATGCAGCCTCTCACAGTTTTATCTTTTTTTGATGAAGCCAAGAGCGCGTGGGGGTCAACTGTCTCTTTCACCTTCTCTGTGGGTCAGAAACCCCGCTCACTGTGGCCATGCAGTCCGGCCTGTCGGTGGAGGGCATCAGGGTCCTGGTTCAGGGCGGCGCTCACTTGGACTTCAGAAGCAGAGATGGCATGACGGCCCTGCACAAAGCTGTTAGGGCTCACAATCATGCTGGGCTGCTGGTAAGGACCGAAATGTTAAAGTCACATGCATGCAGAGTACAAACACTCAAGAAGGGCAGGTGGTGTGGACAAAATAAATGGAATCATTATTCTAATTAAATGATAGAAGTAAAATGGCATAAATACCCCACGGAAACCGCCTTTACCTTTGAAGTTAATTAATAAACCCTGCAACAGAGATGGGTCATATTATACTGAGTGATAATCAGTTCTAAGAGGCTTTATGTTTCTCATTTCCACTTGGTTTGTGAGCACTGCTCCTTTTCTTTGAACTAATTCCTACCAAGGATTTGCCATTTTTGTAGTTCTGAGAGTCACAGACCAAACAACAGACAACACCACCCCCACCATACACACACACACACACACACACACACACACACACACACACACACAAGCGCATACATCCCACCCCCACTCATCATGATAACTTTGCAATATTATACTATGTGTGCTTATATAAGAAACCTAAATATCTGGTAACATTTCATATTTCATATTTGATTTAAACACTGGACAAAATAATTAGCACATCATACCTGCATTATTCTATTTAGCCTTTGTGATATTTTACTCCTCTACAAATTCACACACACTTGGTGAACATAATACTTGTTCTTTGCCCTCCATGTTCCAACTTGTCCAGGCTGTCTTGTCCCTCGGAGCATCTCCAGACTACAAAGACCGCTGTGGCCTGACCCCGCTGTACCACACTGCGCTGACCGGGGGTGACACTTCCTGCTGCGAGACCTTGCTCTATTACAGGGCAAAGCTGGGCACAAGGGACGAGAACGGCTGGGACGAATCCCATCAGGTAATCTTGGATTCATAACCAATTACAATACAAATCTATTAATCTGTCCACCTGTTTGCTGATTCCCATGATTCATAGTTTTCTCTCATTTTTGTATGATCGTGTCTGGTCTCTGTCTCCTTCATGTTAACTTAAGCAATGCACCAACATTTGCCTTTCTTATCTCTGTGGTTGATGTTGTGTACCATCACCTTCAGTGTCTCTCAGCGTTTTCTCACACCTCTCTCCTCCCAGCCTTCCTCACTCATCTCTCCATTCTCTCTCCTTCCTCCCCTCCTTCTCTCTTTCCATAGCACTGGGATGAAGAGGAGTTTGGAATGGAAGAAATACATAAGGTACTCTTCATCCCACCATCTCTTCATCCCTAACAGATGCTGTGATTATTACATACCAGAGGGAATAAGGTGACCACACTGTTCAAATCTTGGACATCTTGGGATGAGTCCAGTTGAGAAAGAGCACTGTGTCTTATCTCTTTCTCTTGGTGTAGATATGGGTGCATTGCCTACATTATGTCTCTGTCACATTCTGGGAAATTTGTGTTTGCACTGAGAGCCGGTTGTCATGGTATTTTATTTTGGTTTTGCCGTGCTCTGTGTTTTCTTTACTTTGTACGTATCTTGTGATATTTTAATCCCTGCAGAAAAATATGAGGGAACCTCTCAGGCTGCTGAAGGCTCGTTTCTGTCGTTTTAATGACTTTTGTTCCCTTCCTTTTCCACGGTGGTGCAATGTAATTTGCTCTCACCTCTTTTTTTTTTTTTTTTTTCTTCTTCCTTCTTTTTTTTTTTTATTTTTTTATTTAC
>VUQJ01040701.1:3920-14790 GCA_015108635.1 Andinoacara biseriatus | reverse complement strand
CTTTTTTTTGTCTCTGTGTGTGTGTGTGTGTGTGTGTGTGTGTGTGTGTGTGTGTGTGTGTGTGTGTGTGTGTGTGTGTGTGTGTGTACCTTGCTTGTCACCGGTCAAAACCCAGATCTTGATATCAGCTTTAGACAGCTGCTCAATAGTCTGAGGAACTCCATCCTGTAACTTGTCCTCTATGGCTGTTGCTCCGAGCAGCTGAACACACACACACACACACACACACACACACACACACACACACACACACAGAGTCAGAACAAAACAGCCACTTGTGTTCTTACAGTTTAAGCTTCCCTTTTTTCCCTACCAGCAGATCTTTCTCTATCTCCTCATACAGCTCGTCCAGTTTGGCCTCTCTGTCCTCCAGGGCAGTGTTGGCCTCATGGTGGCGCTGTATCCACTGGTTAAAGTACTCCTCGTCCAGATCCTTATAGGCCAGAGCGAGAGTTCGCAGCCCATCGCCCGCAAATTCCTGCACATCAACATGCATATACTTGTGTAGATGAACACTGCACGTGCACGCACAAAAACACTGAACACAAGCAAAAGTTCACGGCGTCAGTTCGTCCTGAGCTGTTAGAGATTGGAGGAGGATTTATGATGACAGCTCGTGTTGGGCCCACATAAACAATCTTCTGTAAATACAACTTATTTCTGAACATGGCTTCAAAGAAGGAAGTTTTCTTCCTGCTGGAAGACACTTTTTTTAATTGTGTGTTTAGTATCCACACACACACACACACACAGAAATAATACTGACATTAAGGTGCTCCGTCGTGACATCCATCAGCTTGCTGCAGGACTGGTGCAGCCTTTCGTAGATGATCGTGTCGGCACCTTTGCAATAGAGACACAGTTTCCCCTCCGGACTCCTCACTGGATACAAGAACACGCACACATAAACACAAGCATGCTTCAAATTGCACTGGGGACAAGGGCAACGTGTCCGAGACTAAATAGGAACCCGTACCTATGACTGACATCCTCTTGCGGACGTTGTTGAAATCCAGGATGGCCAGGAGCTCGTAGCTGCACTGCTTTCCCATTTCCACGATGGAAATGCTGTCCGGTGTTCGCGAGCGGAAGACAAATCCAAAGTTTCTGGCTGCTGTCACCAGTGCGCCCTCATCTGGAGACTGAGCCTGATAGAAGAGCTCTCCTGAAGCACAAAAAGGACCCTTTTTTAAAAAGGTTTAGGTTTAGGTGCAGCTCATAACTGGAGCCGCTAAACAGGAAAAACAAGAACTGCTGTAAGTTTGGCCGATAATTTCTACAAGAATCTGCCGGATAGTCAAAGCACACGCCGCCTTTCTCCTCACCCTCTTTCTTCTCCTCGGCCATGACGGTGTGGCAGAGGGCCAGCAGTCTGAAGAAGGTGTGGACCTCTGGGTTCTCCAGCTTCACTGCCTCCACCAGGGCGTGGTCGTGGAAGATGAAGCGAGAGTCAGCGAGCGGGTTGAAGGAGAAGTCCACTGTGTCTGTGCGCTGGAGACGGAGGAGTTACAGAAAAAAGGATAAAATGTGAGAGAGTGAGAGAAGAAGAAGAAGAGCGCACTGAGCCTGTTATCAGGACAGTGGTAACATAATTACACTGTGTCTTCTTTCTAACATCTGCATGTGCAAACTCACCTCATTAATCTCCAATCTTTGGCCAGTGTAGTCATAAACATCTCCTGCAGAGCAGAACAAAGTGAGACGTTACAGCGGAGCAGAAATCCTTAAGAAAAATGTATCGAACACTGAAACCTCCGAAAAAACGAGCAGAAAGAGTTTCAGCTCCTCTTCTGAGAGCAACTCGGGCGATCCTGAAACTCCAAAGCACATCTTACCGTAGCATTTTCCGTTGATGGTGCACTTGTTGAAGATCATGATATTCTGGGTGAGAGTTCCCGTTTTGTCACTGAAGACGTATTTGATTTGTCCGAGCTCCTCATTCAGGGTGGTGGTGCGAGCTTCAGCGGGGGTGTCATTGCGAGCGAAGTACATTTTCCTGTCCCAGTCGATGTAGAAGCTGTTCC
The DNA here is from genome assembly GCA_015108635.1 of Andinoacara biseriatus. Taxonomy (NCBI): domain Eukaryota; kingdom Metazoa; phylum Chordata; class Actinopteri; order Cichliformes; family Cichlidae; genus Andinoacara; species Andinoacara biseriatus. The sequence continues at coordinate 12,766 of VUQJ01040701.1, read as the reverse complement.
CCAGACGAATGATCTCCACACTGCAGGCGGACGTGGAGGTGCGGTCTTTTGTCTACATTTTAATTTGTTTTAAAAGGTAACAGGCGAGTTTTGTATCTATGTAAAGAAATCGTTTTACCTCACATAGAGCGAGATGGGCACCACTGTGTTGAGGATGATGACGTAGGACCAGAATGTGAGAAAGGATGAGAAAGCGGGATCGTCCTGCAGCCTCGGCAGGAAGACCATAAACTGGGAGCCCTCGTTTTTTTCCCAGATGTAGTTTCCGATCGCCAGGACTGAGCACATGAAGGCCAGGAACCCGAAGATCTGCAGAAGGACCACAAACAGGTTTCATTTGGCTGCTGAGGGACAGAAAAGAACCTCTGCAGGTTTAAAAACTTCAGCTTCTGGATTTCAGCCTTGCTGCCGGTTCGAGCCCCTGTCCCTGCGCTGCGTTGTGTCCTTGGGGAAGACACTTAAACCACATCGCCTAACGGTAGCGCCGGTCTCTGGCTGCGTGACCGCAGATGCTCGTCTCTGGATGAGTGAACGATCATTTTGTTGTGCGACTCGTGTGCACAATGACAATGAGTTGAATCTAACATCTAACATTAGCCAAGGTGTGAGCAAAGGTGTGGGTCATTAATATCACCGGGGGTTAAAGGTGAAACCACTGTGAGACCTGGCCCCACCCGATCATCTGAGGCAACAGGGTCAAAAATGATTTACTTTCCAAAAAGATTTCAAAGGGACCTTAAAGCAGTAGTACTTCATGTGTACGCAGTAAGAAGGAATAGCTGTGGTCACACCTTTACTGCCATCGCTGATTTACTGCGTTACGCATGACTGCAGCAGATTCTGATGTTTAATAAAGTCCTCGTGTTGACGTGGAGAACGTCTGATCGGGAACATTCGCGGCGATGCGTTAGCAGAACTTTGGGTGTCAACAGATTTCAGTCCCTCAGCAGCAATCTGAGGAAATTATCTGAACCTTCACACATCTGATTATAAAATCAATCGTTGACAATCCTGAGATTTTATCAAGCAGAAGAGGTGGAGCGCTCACAAAGATCACTAAGACATTCATCAATCGGTCTATGCTGGTCCTCTTGAACGTGCTCTTCCCACAGTTTTGCATCAGCTTTGTTTCTGGACCTGCGAAAGAGAAACCGATACGAACAAGAAGTCAAACGATCTGCAGTGACGAGGTTCATCATTTCCACCGCGGTAATTCCTTATTAATGTGCGTCTGACCTCCAAACAGCACCAGTCCAAAGCACCACTCGGTGTTCCTCAGGGTGCAGCCACGCAGCAGGATTTTCTCGTTGTCCAGCGAATATTTCTGACCGGCGAAGGTCAGCACGCCCGTGAAGCGGTCCAGGCGGTTGTTGGGGGGTTCGCAGCGGACCTCGCCTTGAGGAAAGACACAGTAGATTTAAGGCGGTGCTCAAAAGGTGTGTGTGTGTGTGTGTGTGTGTGTGTGTGTGTGTGTGTGTGTGTTCCCACACCGGCCTCACCATTAAAGTCTGCCAGTTTTTCAATATCGTCCCCGAGGTCTCCTGTGACGGGGAGCGCCTGCCTCACCTTCAGGTTGGTCTCTCTGAGGAAGAGGAGCAGAAAGATGAAGAGGGAGACGGGTGAAAGAAGACGATGACCAAAAGGGAGAAAAACAGACGAACCCGTCGAGTTCTGCCGTCTCGATGTAAACCAGGTTGAGTGGTTCACTGCTGGAGAGCAACATGAGGTCAGCCTGAAACAACAACACAAAAACGGATTTGAAAGCATCCCAGTGCTGGAAGCACGTGCAGGATAAAATGGTGTACGGCGGTGTTCAGCATACGTGTGATCAATAACAGGACGCGTATCAAAGGATCTGTAACTGAACTAAAAACCTCAGAGCTGAAACATCACTGATTTCTTTTGGAAAACGTTTAAATTATAATATAATACACTTCCTCAAAACCTCATTTGTTTATGCTTCTCTTAAAAATCCAGCCCAGAAGAACACAATGAAAAAAGTACAGATTATATTCCAGACGATGGGGAAGAGAAACAAACAGGAAGTACTTTCACCCTTTGACCTTTACTCACTGTGACAAACTGATTGTTCTCCAGCTTGATGATGTCTCCCACCTGGACATTCATCCATTTCTCACTGCGCAGCCTGAGAGCAGGAAAAGGTCGTGAGTGTGTGATTGCACAGTGTGTGTGTGTGTGTGTGTGCAGCCAAGTGTGAGATTACTGCAAAATAAAAGGTGTCATTTTCCCTTTTCTTTGAGGACTGCCAGGAAACAAAAACTCTGAGGGCTCATAAATAACCAATGAGCATCGAGGTCATCCTAATATTAGTCATTTTCCTTTGCTGCCCGTTTCCTGTATCGTCTCTCTGCATGTTTATCTGCCAATAATAGCACAGGGAGTTTTTAATAGTTTGCAGGAATGGGAGGCTTTTCCAAGCTTTCCATGACATGTTTCAAATTCCCACAGCTGACTTCTTTAACTTTGAACTAACTTTTCTTAATCTTTGGAATAAAATGGAGCTCATAAAAACAACAGTTCACATTTTTCCAGCTGAGCTTTTTTTTTTTACCTTTCCAAAACTGATTTTTAAAAAGAATCTCATTTATATTTTAACATTTGTGTCAGTGAGGATCACATGAACGCTGCTCGAGGGTCTTCGCTTTAACCTCGGTTAACTATTTTGCATCAGCACCAATTTTCAATGAAGAAAATCACATTTTACATATTTTATACACAATGTTGTACAGTGTGTATAAACAAATATCTACTTTTCAGTTTTTGACACTATACTGATGACGTGTGATCATCACACTTAAAGTCATTTTCATATCTTTGCATTCTGTTTTCATACAGCGCTCTGATAGTTTAAACTCACCATCACATGCACTCTCTGTAAAGAAAGGACCCCCCTGTATGTATGAATAATAAACTTCATAAACAAGGATCCCAAAAAAGAGTTTTGAATAGACACAAATGTAAACACTATTACTGCAGTCCTGTTTGTAGGATTACAATATTTCTCGCTGGTTAAACACGGCATAAAAACAGGGACACACACTCTAATAAATGATGTTCTCCATTCATTCATAATGCAGCCATCTTTATTTTGCATATTTATTCAAAGAAGACGTGTCAGCAGGAAGTAAATTTTGTCTTGATTCATTCTGTGAGTGGGAATCAGGAGGAAATGCCACCATCGCACCCATGAAAGTATTTATATCCGCTGCATTTTTCATATGCACAAATACAAATGGTGGCTCTGCCTCTTCTTTCACTATCAGACCATCACAGCATTTAAGCCCATCAGCATTTTCAGGCTGTTTCTTGAGATTTGGACACTGCAGGGGAACGAGTTCACGTTCTAGACAGAAATTACTTGTTTTGTACAGAATTTCTACATATCTGGCAATTCTGAGCAAGGTTTCAAATCTCATGTGATGTCTGGTGTTTAATTCTTCTGATAATACTGTAGCAGAGTGGATATTTTTGATCCTTTCGGGTGTTTTAATCATTAAATTCCTCTATTTTGCATCACGTGTTCCGATATAGTCACAGGAAGCAGCTGCAGGATGGTGGGCAGCACTTGTTTTGTTCCTGGTCTCATGTCTGCCATTTCAAATATGTGAGGTATGCTCTGTCTGTGTTTGGGATCTGAGACATGAGCCACATTGCAGCTTTAAAGCTGAAACAATCAAATATTGTGAATCAGAGGATTTATTCGGGGCTTTGGAACAAAAGTACAGGAGATCCAAGGAGGATCCCTGAGGACCACCCACATGTAAATGACTCCTGAAAGAATGCACAAAAGAAGCAGGCACACACAAACACACTTACTTTCTATCAATAAGGACTTGAACCTTTCGGTTGTTGACTCGATTGTCGCTCCTGTGGCGATTCTGGGAAGCAAACACAATGACAGGACTGATTTACAAACATTCACAGGAAACTTTGTTATGACTACAATTCCTTTAAACGGATCTGTCATCAGCTAACAGATAACAGGAGAGCAGAGATGATGTCACAGTTACTATAAAATGGGGAATAAAACCTCAGACTCTGACAGAGCTCCGCCTCCCTCCTCGACTCCACGATGACTCTTCTTTGTCTCAGAGTCGGGTTTTTACTGACTGTTTATTTCTGTATGTGAGAAAAAGAGGTGACGGCTGGGTTCAAACTCAGAGGTGGTTTCCCTTTTATAATTCTATTCAAATTTCTGAAAGGTTAAAGGCGGTTTATCTCATGGAAACATTTGATGTTTCCTCCTTACGGTCACTACTTATTTCACTACTTTCACAGATCAGATGTGATTCAGTGAAGCTCTCGTCTTACTGAAAGCTCAGCTGATCAGCTGTTAAAACTTGTTCTTCCTGTGTTACACCCAGATGAGATTATCTCCAAATTTTATGTTCTGCTTTCTGGGAAATCAGAGTTTCTGTTTTCGAGTTGTCAAACATATGGCCTGCTGGCCAGAACAGCCCCCTGTGGGTCCCGTTGTGGCCACTGGATGGCTTCGTAGAGTGTTTTGCTCCACTAAGCACTGCTTAGTGGAGCAAAACACTCTGTGAACACGTTGTGGTTATTCAAATGTGTTAATCGGCGTTTTCATCTTCCTGATAAACGCATTATGGTTGACCTGCGATACAACAGTACGAAAGTTAAAGAGTCGTGCTTTTAGACAGCCTTTATTGTCATACATTATACTCAAGAGTACGCAGAACAAAATTTTGTGCATGCTGATGGTTAATTTATGATAGCAGCATTGTTAGTAAAAAAAAAGACAAAAATCTTGACCACACCTTGTTTTAATGATCGCTGTAAAGTCCTACTGCAGCTGAAATTGCACCACAAGCATCCAATTTGCAGACGGACGGCTGTTACTTGTTGATATTTTTGCAATGCGCTTCACACAAAATTACAGGTTTAAATTTGGAGGTGTTGATTTCAGTAAATTATTATTGTTGCTAGAACCAAATGAGTCAGACGTCCCCAGACTGCAACCAACATCATGCAGTTTCCTTCTAATTTATGATCCCAACAATTCGGTTTCTAACAACTGATGTGTGAATTATTCCCTTAGTGATTTATTATACAAATGTGTATGGGTGAGACACCCCACCAGACCCCATCAGACCCCACCAGACCCCACCAGACCCCATCAGACCCCACCAGACCCCACCAGACCCCATCAGACCCCACCCTCCAGAGTTCTTTAATTACTTCCTGCTGTGTTCAGTTACTTTCAGCAGTTTAATTACTTCCAGGATGTAATCTCACTAGTGTAAAGCAAGTAATGCTACTTCACAATAATGAGTACTTGTTGTTGTATTCATTATTGTGATGTAGCATTACTTTAAATGTATTTTCTTAGTTTTAGTCACAAATATTTTCTGCAGCTCACTTAAGCAGTTTGTAAAAATCTCCTTTTCCAAACACCGGCCCCAGTTTGCTTCGCCTCACCACACTCGGTCACACCTGGTATGCAGAGATCAAATTAACCCTGAAGCGAGTGAGCTTGTGGAAGCAGTGGACATTTACCGCTCAACAAAAAGACCCTTCATCACAGCACTTATTTCCTCTTAGCGGCTTGACATTAAGTCCTTTGGCGGTCACACGTAACCATCGACACACATTCACGTTTGTTTGTTTGACCTTGATGGATGAAATCAAATAAAAAATTAATTCAAATTAATTTCCTTTCAAGGAAACAATGTAACCATTACCACAAAAACATCATTTACGGCGTGGGCACAGTCAGAGGGGAACTTATTATTTCTTAATCAGTCTCAACTCCAAGGTGACAAAACTAGGAGGTAATTTCACAAAACATTTGGTTGAGCAACAGTTGAACAGACGTGTGTCGAGTGTCTGAATAAAGGCTCAGCTCCTGCTCTCACCTCTTCATCTACAGCAGCTTTCACTCGTGAGCTTCACACAATTCTGGGAGTTTTTGTAGCACAGTGAAAAATATTTGAATTATTACTCTCTGCTGGACAGAGAGGTGACGGAGGCGGCACACGCGAGCAGATATCGATGAATTTACCAAAGTATTAGTTGCTGTGCGTCAGTGCACAGAGCGGTTAGAGCTGGTGGTGGGAGAGAGACTTAACTGTGGGGTGGGCTTCACTTTCTTCTTTTGTTAATGATTGATGCATTAATGCAGTGACGGGTGGTGGGGTTATCTGTATTCAGGCTCTGAGGGTATTCCAGTTAAAGTGTGACAGGCGAATGCATGAGTGACCAGCAGCTAACATCAGATATAAAACCCTCAATCCTGTCGTTAAAAGGCCAGCTGCTGCCTCGCTGCCACTGCAGAGACGGGCGCTTTTATTTTCTACTAGTAAAATAAAGAAAGCAGTGAATTCTTTGGTTGTGCGTTTGTTTCAGCGCGATCTTGCGCGCTCGCAATCAAAAGAAAGACATTTTCAGACATGCTCACAATATCGTCGGTTGCATCCTTGGCAGCGGTGACGGTCAGCACGAGGATCAGGGGAACGACCGTGGTGAACCAGGACAGAGAGGAAATCTGAGGAATCACCTGGAGAACACAAACACACACAGGTGTGCGTTCAGTGACATGGTGAAAAGACAGGTGTGTGTGTTTGCTGGTGTTCGGGTTAGGGTTAAAATCTCACATATTAAAGACACTTTCTGTTTCAACTACATTTTGATTTTTAATGCGCCGTCTTTGACTCTTTAAAAAATGCAGCATTTCAGTTCCTCTGATGTCTCTGTGCTGCAACACGACAGTTTCACACGCGATGAGGCAACTTCCTGTTCTGGATACTGGTTAGAGAAATCTTTTTGTTTGCAGGACAAAAGCTGACTAATCTCAAACATGTCAACGGATCCTCTGCATTGTATCACTGGAGACATTTTAAAGGCTTTCTTAAAGCTCACCTGGAGCACCAGCAGGAACAGGAAGTAGGCATTAGCGATCCGCTGGAACTGCTCAAACAGGTTGAGAGGTAGGAAAGTGAAGAGGTTGTACTTGGAGGTCTTGATGGCATTTGTCTGGAAGAGATGGAAAGAGGTGGCAGGAAGAATGATGCTGACAGACAGGCTTTCGAGAGATTCGGGCTTTATTAAAGTTTTCAATAAACCAAAAAGCAAAGCTAGCATCTTCAGCTGACCTTCTACTGTGCTCAGAAATCCTGTGATCAGGGTCGATAACGTTCAGCTATCAGGTGGAGTGAGGTGGGTGGAACTGGATGAACACACAGTGAGCCAGAGGCTTTAGCCGGACTCATCTTCCCCGCACTCCCTATGAACCTGAACCCTAACCCACCCTATGAAATCAGACATGGTTCAGTTTTTGGCTTTTTTTTTTTGATTGGAAACCAGTGAATAAATGAAGTCTGGCATCATGTAATCACTGTGTGCACTCTGCAGACTGCATTTATATAAAGCTATAAAACCTTTATGACTTAGCAGGTAATCACATTCAGGCTCTTAAAAACATTTGCTTCCTGTTTGGTTCTGTCTGGTTCTGAAAGGCCAAAATGATGTTTGGGTGCACAGACAGGCGGCAGGTCGCAGTGGAGAGAGCACAGCTGAAATATACCTGAGCCAACTCTTACTGAGACACAGTAATTCAATAATCAGTACTTTGTAAGCAGACTAAAAGCACTTGCTCTGCTGCAGCGTCCTTCAACCAGACATTATATTCCTGGTTCCTCGTTCTGCGTCTCCTCGTCTCAGTAAGGAGCTCCTCCTCCATTCAACAACGTAAAAACACCAAACGAGCTTCTTTTCTCTGAACTACATATAAAACAGCAGATTTGTCTCACAGATTATGGGGATAAGTTGTACCTGCTGGGCCTGAAAACATAAGTCCGACTCATAAATTTAAACTAATTTAAAAGATTCCACTAACTTTAAACAGACTCAGTCTTTGGACTGTGGAAGAGAACCAGAGAACCCAAAGAGAACCAGTGGGGAGAACCCCACACAGGAAGGTTTGGGCCAAGGTGGATTTGAACCCAGACCTTCTGGCTGTGAGACCACAGTGTGAACCACCGTTTTTTACCTCCTACTCTGCAGTCTTCAACTTCCAGCTTTTTCAAGAGGACAGCGAGGCGTTCCTGAGCCAGCCGAGAGTCTTCGTCGCTCTGACACGTCTGCCTCGGAGTCTCCTCCCAGTAGGACATCCCCAAAATAGCTAATCTAGGAGACATCCCAGTAAGTTACCCTGAGCACCTCAGCTGGCTCATTTTGATGAGGAGCCGCAGAGGCTCTACTCTGAATCCTCACAATGATCGAGCTCCTTAACTTCAAACTCTCAGAGAACTTCCTGAGCTGCTTAATCATCTTTGGTGAGCTGACATTGAAACATGGAGCCACTGAATCAGGTCATTTTGGAGCCTGTTTGAGATGCTAACCTCTCAGTGTTTCTTGTATATAGAAATTTTGAGGTAGCTCTCAGATGGAGTAAAATGAATCTACAATGCTGAGGTTAATCAGAGGATCACTGCAGTCCAAAATAGAAGCAAACAACAGTCTGGGTTATTCTCAGAAACATCCTCCATCTTTCTTTGTCCATGAATCTCCGGGTTGACTTTGGGAAACTGTAATGAAACTCCGTCTGCTCCAGGTGGATGTTATCTGAAAGCCCCACCGGCCAGCTGGACTGCAGCTCACGTGTCACGTTATCTGCACCACCCACACACTGAGAACTTCGTTGTGACTGTAAATGCACAATTAGGTAAGCAGAGGAAATGACTGTTTATGTCTGTTTTGGGTGATTTTCCAAAGGTTGTGTCCACTTTAAACTGAATGCTAATTAACATGCAGCTCGGTGTTTCCACAATATCTGACTGTCACTTCAAAATCCAGCATCTCCTTTC